>JAQFYR010000502.1:0-12529 GCA_034694985.1 Campodea silvestrii
CTTCTAAGTCTTACAGTTCAAGATGTAGTACAGTATTAACTAAACATTCCCTTATTATTCTCCATGTAAGTAAAATAATTGAGTAGCAGTGACTCTCTTAGTCTTAGTCTATCTGAAATCCTAAGTTCTAAGAGGAAGATAAAACTCCTTGAACCATTTTGACGTGAACTACTCGTGCAGAGAATAGAAATTATCAAGTTTCACTTCCACTTCAACATCAGAGCAAAATGAATGAACTTATAATATACGTGAGAAATATTCACTTCTATGATCTTCACATTTATTTCAATCTTGATGAAGAACAATAAATTGTCTCTCCATAAAAGACTTGGCGTAGAATTACATAGAATTTCGGAAATTATTAAGTATAGTATATTATAATAAAAAAAGATCCGTGTTTTTGCAGCAGGTGTACAGAATTGTAGTCTTGAGTATTGAAGGAAGAGTTAATAATAACTGAAGATGATCTAAGTTTTATTTTTCCTGGAGTGAGTTCTTTTATTATTTACTAATTTTTATAGAAGAGAGAGCAAAACCGGTCATTTATCGGAAATGTTTTACAAAAAATTTACCCGTTTAATACGTTTCTGATCGACAAGAATCCCTGTGACAATATTCTAACGTAGGTAACCGACCATTAACTGAAAAAGTGTTGCTTAATATTTCAACTAAATAGTAGCAATCAATCAAAAACAACTTATTTGTCCATAAACAGGTACTGCAAACAATATCAGCATGTGGTTAATTGAAGTCAATAATAAGAACGCATTTCCTTAACATGATGCTCCATTTCAGATATATATATGTATACAGTATAAAAATGAAATGATCTTTGTGAAATAAGTACTAGGATATTCACACCACTTCAAATGAAACAGATAATTTCCAGACGTTTCACCTTTAATACGGTAATGACAAAGGCTTCCTCGTGTGAAGTGCAAAATGATTAACAAAAAATTGCATTTCAAATCATCAAGATTATGCCACTAAATCTCCAAAAAGAAATATGAAATAATTTCTTTTAATGTATCAATCTGAACAAAAACAATGACCATTTTTCATTACAATTTCCCTACTCTAAAAATTCATTATCGATTCATTCATTAAACCAAATTGTAATTCCCCAAAAACAATTTATTCCAAAAAAGAAAAAAAACCTCAATCTTTTAACCTTTCCCAACTATTCCAACATACAGTACATCACTGACACCAATTGAACTCCCAACATCACTCATTCTACACACCTCCATCCAAAAACCAATTTCCAAATTCATAAAAGAACATATAACCAACTCCCAAATCAGAAATTGTATAGAAATGTACATATACTACCAATACTGATGACACAACAATAGAGAAGAGAGAGCAAAACCGGTGTACTTAAATTCCAATCAATACTGGACAAGAGTAGTATCGCCCAAAACGTTTCTTGACCTTTGACATTTTCACTTGTATCCTTCCCTCTCGTCCTATCCTATCGAGTCATGCTCAGGGGAATACCCTAATCCCACATCTCTTTTTGGAACTCACAATTTACTTCACACCTTAGTTGCTCTCTCTCACATAGTATAGTGGTGCTGACACTTTTTTTAAAAGAAAAGAAAAAGTACAAAGTCTTGTCAGCTGTTTTCATTATTATTACTCTCCCTGTTTAAAAAAAAGGACATATCATTGTAAAAGAAGGAATGTTTTTCGTAACCTCTTTCTCTTGAAGGTGTAATGTCATTGCATTCGTCGAATTCTTTCTATCATCATAAAAGCTCTGGTGAATTGTTCACTCTCTACTATATATTAGAATTGAGAGTGGTATGATGATGTGATGATGATTTTCCCATACTTCAATAATACTATTTCATCCAAAGTTTTGTCACGTTTCATTCTAATATACATTTAAGAGAGTAATAATCACGTTGACAATGTGAATTTATGCAATATAAAACATGGATATAGAGTATAGTAGTGAGAGGAAGGGGCGAAATGGATTGACAATGTGAAGTTGGACAGCTCTTTTGAATCTTTACTTGTGTATCGTACCAGGTCGAATAAAACGTGTTAGCTGATGTCGAACTCGAGGGGTTAACCACTTGCGTAATCCGGTGTACACCTCAACCGTAATCCACCTGTAATCCGGCGTAAACAGGCGTATAAACCGACATAAACCGGCGTAATCTGATGTAATCCTGCGTAATCCCTGAAAGTAATTCGGTGTAAACATTAACTGTAATCCATTGTAATCCAGCGTAATCCGATGTAAACAGATGTAAACCAGTGTAAACCGATGTAATTCAGTGTAAACCGACGTAAACCAGCAGTGTAATCCGACGTAAACCGCGTAATCCGTAATCCGGTGTACATCATTTTTGCGAATGAGCAACCCCTCGGTCCAACTCTGAACTTAAAGTGGTGTATTAACGTTAAAGTAACTAAAAATTGTCTGAAAAGGCGTCCCTTCTTTCGGAAAGGATTATCACGAGTAGCAAGCACTCTTCTTTCAACCAATTGCGACTGCATTCACAACCACGAAATTGTTTGTGTGTTTATCTCCAATCATATACTGTACGTTCGTAAAAAGTTTATAACCA
The DNA here is from genome assembly GCA_034694985.1 of Campodea silvestrii. Lineage (NCBI taxonomy): Eukaryota > Metazoa > Arthropoda > Diplura > Rhabdura > Campodeidae > Campodea > Campodea silvestrii. Next base: position 2,583 of record JAQFYR010000502.1, read on the forward strand.
ATGAAATATGTTGATTGATCTTGAAAATAGGTATTAAGAATAAAACCGTCTTTTTCATCACGTGCTCTGATGGTGTTCTCCCGCCCAGAAACGGTTTAAATGACGCCTTTAAAAGTTTAAACCACTGCGTACAAATTGTTCATGAAATTAACATTAACACCAAACATTTGAGTTCATTAACTAAGTGGTTGTGAAGAAAGTTGTTTCAAGATAAGATTATAGAAATAACAGATTCAACATAGGATTAAGAAAATAACAGATTCAACATATGATTAAGAAAATATCAGATTCAACATAATAGGATTAAGAAAATAACAGATTCAACACAAGATAAGGAAAATAACAGAGTCAACACAATATTAGGAAGATAATAGAATCAACATAAGATTAGTACAATAACAGATACAACATAAGATTAGGAAAACATTATATGACAATATCTGTTAAATTTACTTATTACGTTATATATGTGAATATTATACTGAATATTAGAGGATGATAGAATCAAGCAGACAGGTGTTTTACCATCCTTTAGCCCTCCAGGGGAGTACTGTCACCTATGTATGGAACATGGGTATCAGAAGGATCGGCAAGCGTACGCAGTTTCGTCCCTTCAGAACTCATCAGGCATGCTACATTGGCTACGGTTTTTTAGAGTACGGGTCTTTTGTTCCGTAGCGTCAACAGACTGCGCCACACAGCCTGTTGACAAATACACCACTACTAAACAGGCTTATTTTGGTACACTGGTCGTATGAATGAGTAGGGATAGGAGAAATGCGGGATATTTAAATTTCTTAATATTCAGTATCAATATTAGTTCTAACCAGCCTGCTCACGCAGTATATTAGTACAGTTTCAAAATCTCATAATGAATAGGAATATGGTATCATTTTCTGACGAAATCGCGCTAAGACACTAAATTTTTGAAATGCTCTGAAAAGTATCTCACTTGTGGCCTGTTAGAATTTATCTCCTCATTGGAATTAATAACACGCCCAAGGGGACGATATTGCACAGATTGAGAACCATTGAGTTACGACCTCGTTAATTTAGTGCTACAGCACTTGCCGTAAGAGTGAAACTACTGCATCTTATATTATTAAAAGAAAAAGAAACGATTGCGGAAGAATGATTTCAAGTATGGTTTATATCTAAATTAAATATACTATATGCAACAAGGAACGATGTATTAAATACTGAACGAAACGGATTTGAGCGACTCTTTAGATTTAATAATAATTCAAGAATAGACTACAGGAAATTTAATACGTACACTGATTTAGATTAAAAAAACTGAAACAGTTTGTATCTCTTCTGACTCAGTCTGAATATCGGGGTCGTCTGTGTTGCTGGTTGCTACCTTCTCAACAGCTTCCCAGAAATCATTTGCATTAGACAGAAACTTTGTGGTTAGAAATACACTTAAAACTGCAGGTTCCCTTTGTAGCTTTGTTTGACTTGAGACTGCATGATGCATTGTTTAAATGCAGAAGAATTGCACTCTTAAAGGTCAAGGAGCAACTGTTATTATTTCAGCTTCAATATATTTTTAAGATTGAAACTTATTTTTAAAGCAGGAAGAATACTTAAAAAACAAAACAAAAAAATCCGTTCTTCGGCATTTTTTTTTTTTTTTTTTTACCTAAGGTCAAAAACGTGCTCAAGAAGTAAAGAAAGTCCTCGACATCGACTTCACGCTGGTACTAGTAAATTGCTTTGTTGTCATGAAATCATTTTATTACACATCATTGCATAAGCTGTAAATCATTACTCATTGTGAGATAAAGCTTTTACTTAAAAATTTGGAAAAGGAGTGTGAGAAATAGAATAAAAAAACGAAAACGTAAAGTAAAATGCTCTGCTACAATCTGACTTATTTCCTTTACTAATATTTCGTTTTTCACGAACTTTTAAAAAATACAGGATCTCTCAATTCTCAAATAGGTCATAAAAAGCTCTAACTTTATTATCATCACATATCAGAACTCTTAATAAAAACAGACACTGTGAAAGTACTTTTCAGTACACGATAAACTGACATGAACTAATAAAATAGTGACTGTTTTGCCTGAAGTTACTGTTCTGTGTAAATTTCAGAAAAATTTTAGATACTGACGCGAAATTTCACAAAATTGTATTGTTAAAAATTATAATTATTATAATCCGTAAATTATCTGTTGTTTTTCTGTAATATTGACTGAGTCGTATAAATATATAACACAAAATAGCATTAAAATTCCAATATGATCATATGAAATATTCATTACGTTAAAATTGACATTAAATTGCATCTCCAATAATCCCACATTCCAATCCCACACTGTAATACTTAACATTTTGCTCTTTCCATTAAATCTGGCAAGAAACCTTTTCTTGCATAAAGTAATGAAATTACAGTCGATTGATAAATTTCATGATTCTATGTAAGTAATCTTAACATCAAACACTAATTATTTTCTAGTGTCATTGAGAAGAAGGTAAAAGTTCATTTGACCTGTAAAAGTTTCTTTACAACTTAAAGACATCCAGAGATCCAGTATTAAAACAAATATTTATTCTATTCTTTTGAACATCCATTTATCAAAAGCTAATTTCACGCTTTATTAAATTTCTTACTCTCGGATGGTTGTATAATCGTACCAATAACAACTTTCTGCTTTTTATTGGATTTGATTTTGCTCTGTAAAGAAACTTTGTTATATAGCATGACAAATTAAATTACTCAAATCCCATGTTCGTAAGAGACAAATACAATTACTTTTGTAATTTTAAAAGTACAAGTCACAAAAACAAGTTTGATTTTCCAAGTGATTGAAACATGGAGAATACAAGAAGACAAATCGTGGAATAATTGATTGAAATATCTACGCAATCGCATTCTGATTATACGGAAGAAAATATCATTTCTACACTGAAGGCGTTAATACTGCGTCTTATTTGTTCTGGTATTTTGAGTTTCATGTATTTATGTAGTAGTAGTATTTCTTTTTCCAACATACAGTATATAGCAGTTTAGACACCTGGCATGTGAACTCACATTATAAAGTATAATTCGCAATAGAGACTATTTACAATTTTGAAATTTACATTTATATGTTCGTTTCAACATTTTAGTTACATTAATTAAGTATCTGTGTATATAAATAGCCTGCGTACAATTTAGATGATTAAATATTAATGGTTCAATTTGCATTTGCTGCTTCCTATAGCCATCAAATAATTATGTTCAGTTGGTTTTGAATATTTTTCAACCCTGTACAAAAAAATAACAAGTGAAGTAAATTGTTGACTACATTTTCATTACAATGGCGGCAAATTTCATAACTATCTGGAATTAAACATTTACCGTTACAAAATAAATTATATTTGGATCGTACTCTCAAACGAATTTGTAATTTTGCTAGATACAAATGCCAACTGGAATTCAAGTAGGTCCTCAACATGTAATCCGAAAAATATCACGTGTAACTGCAGACATGTATCTGTCATCAATGTACGACATGTCTTCATCTATTCACAGAGAATGCATCTGTATGAAACTTGCAGGTACATTACAACATAATTATGTGATATTATGCTTATTACCGTTTCCAAGTTAGTAATTCCGAAAAATATTGATGACATCACAAGTTTGCATTTAAAAAACATTAAGTACTACTCTCCTGTTAACAACAATAACATGTAGGAAAGCAAAAATATTCGTAGGTATAACTATTTTTTTCTCTAATTCTTAAAAAAAAAGGAATCAGCATTTTACGCTAAGCCGTTTATGAAGTAACTTAAACATTTTGATGACTTCATTGCTAATGCAAGGAAGTTTAAAAACTTTATAACTTGGGTATGGATGGGTGTAACTATATATGTTTCTTCCTTTGAAAATCATGAAATAAATTAACGAAAAATACTGTCAACTAATCAGATAATTTTCGATGTTTATTGGATTGTACCTTTAATCTTGGGTTGAGTTCCATCCGGGGTTCAAACCTTTATTTGTGTTATATTGTTGTATTAATATATTAACGAGGTAAAAGCACCACTAATTTTAATTTAATATTGTCCACTTTGTCCAATGAATTCCCCTAATACTAGTTTGGATGCATTTAGTTGTATAGTCTGTTTCATTATATGGTTGGGTATATGTTTCTGTACCTGCTAATGAACATAATGTCTAGATATGACAGTGTGATAAAAAAAAAAACAACAACTCTGTGGCACATTGTAGCTCAATTGATAAAGGGGAAGGAACCTAGGTCCATGTTATATATCCAATTATATATAAGGGGTGAAAGTACTATCAATTTTAATTATCTGTAGGCCTATTTTAGTTTATTGAAGCAGAACAGTATTCTGCGTACACATTTTAATAATTAAAAATAATAATAATAATAATAAAAAAACTTGTGAATGTTTCCAAATGAACGAATATGTAAACTTCTCGTAATGAATATAAAACTTTTATGCTATTAATTATATTTAATTATAAATTATCAACCTTCAATATTACCTCGAAAATCTATGTATCATTTAAAAATTGAACATCTGACCATTAACTACCAGAAAAAGTTTATGAACGTTGACAATGGTAAGATACAGATGACAAACATGTAAACGTGTATACATATGTTTTTACTTTACTTTCTTTCATAACAGCAACTACTATTATTACATGTCTTTGAGCTGCGTAATGATCAAACATTATGAACTCATTACTTAATTTAAATTCAAGTATTACAGCTCTAATTCAACGCAATAATTTCAATTTCTTCCTTTTTGTTATTTTCCTCCATAGTAGTGTATAATGTTGTATGATATCACAATTAATTCATATTCATACCTTCTGCCTTGTTAGATAACAACATCCTTGCATTCATTCAAGTTTCCCTATATACTCCGCTCAACACTGCACTACTGCTTTTACAACTTAAAGAGGAACTATTACGTTCATGGAAATAATTATATAATGTGCTATTGCAGTAGGGTATATTTCCACTAGGCTGTCTGCACAGTAAGTAGTGGATGCGCTAATAATAAATATATTCGAAGCTATTACATTTTAAATGAGTTTGTTATGAAGATTATAAATAAATAGTGTAATTTACATAAAATGTCCTTGTGTGAAGGGCGTAAATACATATGTTTTTTTCGTGAGAGGATTTAATCCAGTTTTGTTGAAATAGTTAACAAAATGTTGGTTGGGTCAAGCGGAGTCGAAAATTTCTACGTTTTCAACGCAAAATGTGCATTCTAATGAAGTTTTGCTGAAAAAAAAAATATATATATCCAGGTTTAATGAAATTTCCCTTCCTTTGTTTCTTAATATTTACATTGGGGTGGAGCTAAACTCTAAGAACCCCCCCCCCCGTATATACGGCCCTTTCTTGTGTCTATAAGAAATAAATAAACGGAAGCTGTTTTATCCACTGCGATACACATGAGGTAAATATAGATTGATCAGCCTGTTATAAATCTCCACCCTGTGACATCCGGAACCAACAAAGTCACTTTATTGTCATCAAAACAGTAGTGCATTTAACGTTTGATACTTTCGTTTGTGTACATTCGAATGCATCTACCATTAGATTCGCATCAAAATTTGGTATATCCAGTTAAAATTTAAGATTTCTCGTTGAATAAGACGTACATGCTGTCACCGTAATTACAATTGGAACACAGTAAACACCTCATTAAGTTTAGAATTAGATTCGTACAAAAATTTGGTACATCTAGATTTAAAAAATTCTCGTTGAATAAGAAATGCATATCATCGTAATTGTATTTGAAAGGAGTAAACCCCCATTAAGTTCAGTATTAGATAATGGAAATATTTAATAGCAATAAATTATCTCGATTATGATCTTACAGTTTGTCAGGAATCATACATGAATACATTGAATCATTCATAAATTAACCAAATTGGATTGCTCAAATGTGAAATATCTGACTGAAACTTCAATATAAGATGCATATCTCAAGAAATATACAACTAACATTTTTTCACTTCGTTGATATACTCTTTACTATCAATTGCAGATTTTGATTATTTTTTTATTTTATTTTCCGTATCGTGTAATTCATTTACCAATATATATGATTAAGGACACTATACTACTATATTTCTACTTTCTTATATAAAATATTGTAGTTATGTTGTAATTGAAGTTAAATTAAATGTTGCCACTAGATTTTTCTGTTTGCAGAATACGACAATCACATTTAAAATTCACCTATTGTATGCTGAATAAGCACCTCCATACGCTTCAATAAGTATGAATGGTAAGGGTTGCGAGAACGTTAAAATGTTCCTCAGTATCCAAACAGACTGAAGTTTGCAGGCCTCGGTAGAGATGCCTGCATTTCGCCTTGCTAATATATTCATAGGTAAGCATTTCTAACATTTGTTGTTATGTACTTATTATGTTGTTACCGTAATAGAATTTAGTGTTCGTTGTAGCAAATTAATAAACAAATAAGTCACATTTTCAAATCCCTGTAATACAGTTTCACTTGTGACAATTCTGGATTATCTACAATCATTCTAAATTTCTAATTATTATATACCTACCACATAAACTTGTAAATGCTTTCTAAAACTCACAAAATTTCACTGAATAAGCATGGAACTGAAGAAAGACAAATTATACTTTCCGGATCATGTTACAATTTGTGTTCTATGCTACTTTATGCTTGAATCCATTTTCCTCTGGTGAGATAGGATAGAACTACAGTAGGTATAAAGTTTGTTCCTTATCTACAATGAAGGGAGAGAGAGAGAGAGAGAGGCAGCAAAGATAGTAAGTATGTATAGAAGATGCCCTTTTCTACGAACCATCTAACGAATTGTAGCAATTGGCTTCTCCTTCAATTTGAAAGATTTATAGAAGAGAGGCGGTGACTTTACGGAAAGGGAATCACAAGCTTTCCCGCTTTATCTTTTCTTTATTTTCTAGATTAGATGAGAAGATCATGAATTAATTTAAGAATAGACTATCCGTTTAAATAAAGTGAACATCCTAAATGAGGCTTGAAGTGGTTCTATCAAGGAAATACTCTATTTTGAGAGGGCGAGCTAGCTATATTCGTATTTAAAAGCTTTGGTTGATGTACCTAAAAATTAAATTATGGATGTGGATATGAAATGTTTTTTGTGTAGTGCTATAAATATGCTTCAGAAAATATTTTTGGGACAAAGTGATTGAGAATTTCCGTTATTAATACTTTACATTTGTCGAGGGTTATTCACATAGCCTGCATTAATTCATGAAACAAAATGAATTTTAAAAGAACACCTTTCATTGTACAATACAGTGATTCTAAGGTTTACGATTGACAATCAGAATTGTATAGGAGAAAATAATTAGTTTTACATAAATAAATTAGTTTTACATAAATCTTGTACATAAATAAATTATCGGCATATTTGAGAATAATTCTTAGATGGTCTAATTTAATATATATGTAATTATATATATAATTAGGCTATATAATTATATATGCTTATAAGATTCCAGATTATTGCAGTGCCTTGGTTGAAGTAGGATTTACGAAAATGACTAATGTCTACATGTAAATAAGAATGTCTATACATTATGCCGATTAAAATGAATCACTAACTATGTATTGAAACGATCGATAAGATTTATTCATTTATTTGTAGATCAATCATACCTTTACGCGTGGTAGTTAAATTCTAAACCTCTGTACTCAAGCGCAAGGAATGAGATCAAAACTTCTAACAACCAGCAAGTGAACTTTATATTTTTCCGTTTTTCTTTAAAAGAAAATATCATCTTTAAATCCCAATCTCTTCAAACAACCAAACATTGCTGAATTTAAACCAAAACATGATGCAAAACAAGTACATTTTAACAAGTTGACAAAAATAATCAATACGCTATCAAATATTGAATTCTAAAAAACGGAATCAAACGTGGAACCGTAAAAAAAAGATAAATTGCAGGAAAAGGAAGAAAATCTCGAACAGAAATAGATTCATGGCAATATTAGTATCGTTGCGGTGAGAGCAGTTGTTCAAATCATTGCCAAATCTAAAACCCCTTTTTCTATTGCTCTCAAAGGAAATTTTTTTTTTTATCTTCGCCATTTGAATAATATTTTGGAAAGATATCAAATACCAGAATGTTCCGTATAAAGAACTTGTTGTAAGTGAATGGAAGACGAACAACGAATCAGTCTGGAGACACTTTCAACTTATTGTACCTATCTCTGCTAGCATCGATGGTGTCTGTACTAGTGTAGATTCCGCGATTCCGCATAGTGATTTCGAAACTTTAGCAATTGTGATGGTGTCATGGGAAGCATTATCTTTTGTTCTACGTAACTTTCTGCGCTGTAGTGTCAGATCAAATCAGCGTTGGGTAATATTTTATTTATTTATACATTTGTTTTCATTACGCCGTATCCGGAATATTTGTTTCTGGTATGTGAACTTTTAATTCATTCAAAACAGTAAATCTACCAAGAGAAAGAATTTTAAAATCATTTTCGTGCATGGAGTTTAAAACAGTCCATAGAAAAATCTGAAGAACAAAGTAAAGTTTTGGTAAAATATCGTCAAAAAGAGAATTTAGTTGAAAGAGTTTTCTTCGTATGTTTTCTTAATCTGATTTATTACAGTTTCGTTATTATATGTTGTATAGTCAGTATGAACTGCACTGGGTAGTGCTTAACCAGGCAGTCACAAGATTCGATATAATTATGCTGATGGGTAATTTTGTTTTAAGTGTATTGTCTTATCACGTTTTACAACGACTCTTACAAAGTATTGCTCTACAACATCACTTTGGACATTTCAGATTTATTAATAAAACGTTAAGTGTCATTTAACTTAATGATTTAAAAAAAATATTTCGCATCATATGTTTCAAAAATCTGTAGATACCGCTTTTAAATTACACTCTGCAAGATTATTTATTTCAAAATTATTAAAAACTTAGACTCCCTGCAGTTAAATTTTGAGATTTTCTCTTGTACTTTTTCATTCTCAAGAATAATGAAATAAATACCAGACTACCAGTCACATATTACAAATTTACCGAAAAAAAATTGCTTTGTCCTGTAAAGCCTACGTAAAAATGTGTCCCCGGCATCATCATACTATCTGTCTATCATAAATTTAATTCTGATTATTTTACCTGTTCTATACTAATTGCTTTGTAACATGGACATCTAATTTCACATTGAGGTTTCACTTTTTGATCACTGATCAAAGAAAATTTAAAGTTACACTTCCACTTCTGTTCATATTTACAATAAAGCAAACTTGCCATGATACAAACAAACATTGAAACCATATTATACACATATATTTAAAGCGTCATAATAAATATATAAGAAAACACAACATATTGCAGGAAAAACTCATAAGTTTTACGAAATGTAATATGGAGAAATTTGGCCGAGATGCTTTTTTATTGTCAAGAGGATTATGAATATATAGTATGAAAAATAAATTCCCATGGCACCATTTTATCAGCTTCCATACGGTGAATAAACATAAAGAGAAATGCTCTGAAGAAAGTGCCCTAACCTTAAAACACACAAGAAAATAAATTCTGGAAACCACCTCTCAAATTCAGGAAAATGTTGTATATCATTACTTTATTTGAAAGAAATGTGCATCTATTAAATTTTTACTGTAACTTTATATTTCAGCAGTTCCAACTTTGTATATTTTAAAATAAAAGAATGTCTTCATTCATGCAAGGCATGTGTAAGAAGTTTCAGTGTAGAAAAATACTGCACTGCAGAAAATTTTTGAATATCACAAGGAGATAAATCAGGGAAAGATGTTGCTAGTGATTTGCTACCAATGTTATCTAACAATCTAATGTATACTTTTTGACTGACTGATTGATTGAAACATTGAATTGATATCAGGTGTAACGTTTTTGGTCTACTTTTTTAAAATATCTATATAAGTATAA
>JAQFYR010000503.1:0-12528 GCA_034694985.1 Campodea silvestrii
TACTCGAGCCCAAACGAGCTGCTCGTGTATACACGAGCCGAGCTCGAGCCCGACCATCGCTACACGAGCTCGAGCTCGAGCTCAGGTCCTGCTACACGAGCCGAGCTCGAGCTCAGCGAAGAGCTCGCTCGGGCTCGCTCGACGGCATCACTATTTGTACGTTGCAGACTTTATTGGAACAGGCGAACAGCTTTGTACGTTGCAGACTTCATATTACTTAAGAATCAGCAGCGATATTGATAATTTATTTATTACTCACCACATCCCTTCGCTACGCCATAGCCTTTCGCAGCTACAAATTCAGCCGCAATGATTTACAAATTGGCTCTGCAACTTTCGAATGGTTCTTTTGCTTATAATTATATAAGCAAAAGTAACATATTCCTGTGTTTATACCTTTTTGTCATTCTGAAGACGCCATTTTTCGCACCAGAAATGATTCTCACCAAAAAAAATGCTCTTTCAGCCTTTTTGTGCGAAACTGGAAATAGCAAGAAGGCAGACGACGGTATTCTGTGATGTTACCATGACTTGTACAATCTTGTTGTTGTTCTGTTTGGAATGTATAAGAATCAGTGGCGTAGTTTCCGTGAGGCAGAGGAGGCAGGCGGCTCCGGGGACCCCTCCAGAGCCTAATATAGGGGCCCACAGGGGTCCCAGTCCTGATCGAAAGAAGCCACAGAGACGAGATGTGAAAAAGGAAAGAAAGAATAGGAGAAAAAAAAGAAGCAAAATTATTTGTAGATCTGTTCGTATTTTAGAAAACGTCAGGCTTTTTTTTATCATTTTTTTATTTGACTTTTTTCATTTGCCTACAATGATTTGTATGTGTTTTTGTAAATTGTTTATCGGAGCCCTAAAATCTTCGAAAATTTCCATTCCCCAATAATTCACTAAAACGTATTGTGAAAAAACCTAAAAAAATCAAAAACTTATTTGTAATAAGGAGACCCAAGGCGCCCATTATACAAATCTCGCCTCCGGACCCCCTAATTTCTAACTACGCCACTGAGGAGTATACAGCAGTATTTAGGATTTCACAATATATTTATTTCAAACGAAGAGCTGCTCCTATATAGAAGTTAAGTTTTATATAGAAGGTTGAAGAAAGAAATATTTCAATGTTAAACCGTATACAGTATATAAAATATATGACTGTATGCTGCAGTAATATGATGGTTCCCAAACATTTTCCTTGTAAGGTTATTTTCAGAAATAAATCTGACTTTGAAATTATATTAAAAGATGATTTAAAGTGATAATATTGTCCAAAATTATAAGAAGAAAAAACGTTCTATGGGAAAAAAGGGCCTAGACGGCAGTACCTCACAGGAGTGAGTTACGAAAATGCTGACTATACCGAAATGTGAAGACTTTATTCTCCTAGCAATCAAAACATTTTACCGAAAAAGGACCTACGTAGCATTAAACCCTTTTACCATCCACATGTTTTTTTTTTCATTTTATACTTATTCATTACCGAAATGAAGTACGGTAATTCATAATACAGGGTGGCCCAATAAAAACCGGACCAAATTCGGTGGTGGTTAATTCGTCAACCTGTTGACCAATTGAATGCAGTAAAGTGAACTAGAATTTGTAGGTCTCACGCGATATATATCCCGGGTTGAGCCTGCTATCAGCGAGTGACGACCTATACACACGCATAAATGAAATACAGCTAGACCCCGGCTACTCAACTCAGGAGCCGACCAGGCTGAAAATAATTTCGAAAGAGATACAACTGGTTGAACGTTATCTGACAGTAAGGTGATTTAGTTGATGAGACAGAAAATATCAAGTAAGATGTATTATTTTAATTTAAGTTGCTGAAACGCTGGTTACAGTAACATATCTGTGGAACAGCTGTATGTAAGTCGGCAGTCGATCCTGTTTAAAACAAAACTACTAGTGAATTACAAGTGTAAACAACAGCGAGCTGAGTTCGTGCTGTAGTCTGGCTTGGGTTCGGGATGAATATCGTGTGTGAACAAGGCATATAAAACCTTTATGTTATATTGAAATAATGTTTTTAAATTGGCAATATACATTTTGCCCGTGCTGTTATCTACACTCCAGTATTATTGCTGTTATACCAATATTATACATTACCAACAAGACCATGGGCATTACTGCTGTTGCAGACGGCAGCTGTGTTTTAGCAGGTGCTGTGTGTCCTTGCGTTAAGATGAAGTAAATAATATAATAAGAACATTCTTTCTAGGTAAATATTCCTTGACGGAACTCCTGTGTAATAAGTTATTATTTTTGTTTGATGATTTGGCCGTAATCCCCTGTATAATTACTACGAAGACCTCATTGAATTCCTATAAGCGCAGTTAATCGCATAGCCATCGAAAAATAATATACTTAAAGAAAAACTAATGATATTAGGGTTCAACTTTATGAACACAACTTACCCGCACTTGTCGAATTATTTATTTTATCCCAGTACCACGCGGCCGTTTTGAGAACTATGAATCAAACGCATCTGATACTGGTTTTATTAAAACTGACCGTAGAGACTTTAATTAGTTCAATGGCTGGCACCCAACAATTCCCAATAAAAAAAATTATTTCGTCCTGTATTTTCAAGTTATAGCAACCGCAACTTTTGTGTCCAGTGCTAGCGCGTTCTCTAATCGTATTCATCAATATGAAACACAGTGGAACGTGGTTTTCCGATAATATAAATGATTGTCCAGTCTTCATGAGTTGCAGGTATAAAGTAGCAGCCTAAAAATATTATTTATCATTAGTTTTACTTTAAGAGTGCTATTTTTCGATGACATAACATTACGGATTGCGGAGCACCTTTGCTAACTATTAGCTATATATATATACTTGATGTACGCAGTACGCGATTGATAATATAACATTTTGTATGCCCTACAATTATTTAAACTAGTGATATAACATTCAGACCAATTGTGCAAATGTAAATATTTTGGTTTCCTCTTGTAGTATTTAGAAAAATAATAAATAGATTTCTTTTTTTAACAGGTTCTGTTGCAGCAAATAATACTACTTGGAGTTATGAAACAGGATTTTTCAAACGTAAGTTAGAACTTTAACACATCATTTTGCAAGTAGATAGCACAATCGTTACAAAAAATGTAACCTTAAAAATAGCTCCCGCACTACGTCATTAAGCCCACTTTTTTATTATACGTGCTAAAACTTCGTTTTTTACATATATCCCTAAATAGATACACTTCCATTAAATTTTCAGTTCCGTAGATTCAGTAGTTTTCTAATAATAAATTCTCAAAATTGCTGTAATCACTACAAGTATAAATTGCACGTGGTGACTTGTGTATCACCGATAATGTTTTCTTATGAAAATCTGTGGAACTTTGAAAACATTTCTAGGAAAACTACACAATATACCTATCAAGCTGACATTTTCTGTGAAATGTTGTAACGGTTTCACTGTTATCGTAGAAAATTAACTTTGGACTTTCGCAGCATGAATAATTTATTAAAAGCTGCAGCAGTCATAGCCGCCAACTGTGAAATACTGATGTAAGTTTTTCTCAAGTATTTCATATTTATTTATAACTATCAAACTTTTTCCAGGTCCAGATGTAGACTGGGATTCAGTGTCTATCACCTGTGACGGGATGCACCAATCACCAATTAATATTGTTACCAATCTCACCAAGAAACTGCCTTCTGGGACTCCACTAACATATGGACAAAATTACGATGTCTCTCCCTCTTCCTGGAGTATTACTAACAATGGGCATACAGGTAAGTATTATGGACGTGATTTTGGTCTACCGTGGAGGTTGAATGGAAAAAAAGTATTTACCATTGTTCGTGAATGGGAAATGAACAAATCATGTGACTTTACATTAAAAACCAGCATCAGCAATATAGGATCGGAACGGATCCGATCAGAATGGAAATTTCTTTACCATTGAATTAAATCGGAGGAGATATTCCGATCAAAATGTTTTCACATACTTTAGTTATTATTAAATACTGTTTTAAAGGGAATTTCACTGGAATTTATAGTATTTTGCTTCCCTTTATCCTATTTTGTTAATATTTTTGGAAACATATAAATCAAGGCCCAGAGAGCCATGCCCAGTTTGCGCTCATCTGGTAGTTCCATGTTAAAGACGTTTGTGTATTGAGGAATTTATATACACATTCAACAAATCATAATAATTATATTAATTATTAATTTTTGTGTGTTTTACTTACTTTTTGCAGTTAGTTATGTCGCGAATGGATGGCCGGATGAAATAGTCCCTACAATTTCTGGAGGGCCTTTAAGAGAAAATTCATATTATTTTTATTCATTCCATTTTCATTGGGGATGCAACAATTTAGGAGGATCAGAACACAAAATTAATGGAGAAAGGTAATAAAGTATCACATTAGAAAATGATATGTTGTAGCGACAGTTCATGCAGATGATAATAGTTAATAATACATTGCACAAGCTATTGCTTGATTTTAATTTATGATGCTCAAAAGAGTGAAAATATGTGGGACCACTCCAAACATTTTCCACTTCCCGAGCTGCACTCCACTAGCACTCTGACTTCGGAGTGGAGTTAGAATGGTGTGAGTGTGGGTGAAATTGGATGGAGAGTGCATGAAGAGTGGAGTGAGAACTGTTAAGAGTGGCGTGAGATTGGTATGAGAGTGGACGGAGAGAGAAGGGAGGATGGAAGGAGAGCGGCCGGAGAGTGGAGGGACAGTTGAATTAGAGTGAAATGAGAGTGCAGTAGAAGTGGAGTGAAACCAACTAGTCCTACTTTTTAGGTAGATTGACATCAGCCTGTATATTGACATCATTATTAGAAATATCAATTGAGGATTACACACTTGCATTGTTGACTATAGCTGGCAGTTACCCTCAAATTTTTAATTTCCTATGTTTCTTTACTACTAGTTCTTTGATGGAAGTTCACTGTGTTTTCATTAACTCCAAATACGGTAATTTTACTGATGCTCTGAATCATCCAGATGGTCTCAGTGTCATAGGAATATTTGTGAAGGTAAAAGTTACTTTTTCCGTGTTCAATAATTAGTAAACATTATTTTTGCAATAATTCATACAGTGGCGGTCCAAGGTGGTGATAGGGGCGACCCCCCTCCCTTAACAGAAAATAGGAGAAAAAAAAAGAAAAAATGAGGACATTTGCTCTAAAAACGTTATGAAAACATCTTATTTTTGGCAAAATATTTTAGATCTCCCAGAAAGCTCCCAGGCTTCAGGCATTAATATTCTTCTACTTCGGATTTTTTCCTGGCGTCGCTACCCCTCGCCTCCCCATGAGAGGCTTCTGGACCGGCCATTGAATTTACGATTATGATTTTAATAATTAATAAATACAAATCGGCAGCAAAGTCGTGCAACATGTTGGAAGCATAATTATACGGGATCACTGGAAAGTATATTACGTTTATTGCTTTAATTAATGTTGTAAACTTGAAATAAAAATATTTATATTAAAATATACAGACAATAAAAAAGTGCGATATGCAAGAACATTGCTACGTTAATTATTTGAAGCAGTGAAACTGAGTTACTTCAATAATTATTTCTCACTTGCTATTATATTTACCACGGAAATCATTTCAGGTGAAAACATCAAGCAAATTGCAAAAGATAATTCAAACAAATTGCAAAAGATAAATTAAAATGTGAAATTCTCCAAAATTTCATTGAAAACCGTATATTTAATTATAGAAAAACTTTTTTACGTAGTCATACTGTATGGGGGGCCCGCATCGTTTTTTGAGGCAGGTTATTGTTGCTATACGGCACTGTGTCTACAAGATCAGAAGAATCTTCACTTTTTACTGTGTCTGAGTTCTTATATAATAGCTGTCAATATAACAGACTAAACATTTCCAAATGCTTACAGAACACTCAGAAAAATGATGTTGTGAATAGTGGTATCAATTACATGGATAAATGGATTAAGCATACATTGAATGAGGGAGATGTTTACACAACCACAAAAGAAGAAGTAAATGGACTTTCATTGAAGTCACTTTTACCTGCAAACTCTGAAAGATATTACACTTACAATGGTTCTCTTACAACTCCACCTTGTAGTGAAGTTGTTACTTGGATACTTATGAATCAACCAATCAGAATTAATAATGGAGATGTAAGTAAAATGTTCGATGGGTCATATGCATAAGCATTAAAAAGTAAAAGTGTTTACTACTAATTTTCGTAGTAAATGTTTGATATTGTATGCTGCATCAAAATTAAGTTGAAGTATTTTCTTACTTTCTGCAGTAAAATAATGCTTAAGCATAAAGAGTACGGTGTAGTACGAACACTGGGTCGCTTGCATAAAAATAAGTATGGGTCGCTTGCAGGGTCGCTTGCATAAAAATATAACAATTGCTCTAAAGATGGAAGGCCATAGTCATTCGGAAACTGCAGTCAGCAACAGGAAAATCAACACGCAGGTGAAACCCCTTGAATAATCTCATCACTCAAATGAACCCTGCAGACAACCAAGCAACATCTAAAAATAAGTATTTACTTGAAAGTAAAAGGTGAAAGAAGCCAGTTTGCTCTTCAATAATTTGACAGAGGTTTACCAACGAGAAATGTAGCCTGATGCTCTTCAAATCAAACGTGCTATGATACAGACGGCTGCATCCCATTTCAGCCAAAATGGAAAAGTGAAATTGACCATCTGCGCCAAGAAAAAGTACCCAATTGCGCCAAGAAAAAGTACCTAATTCCGCCAAAAGAAAGTGCCCAATTGCGCCAAAAGCGTCATGACGCACGAACTGGCAATGTTGAAAATATTAATAACGGCAGATTGGCAAGCATTATTCGATACAGTTTCACAGAAAATAGGAAAACACTTTTACTCCATCCATAATACAGTAAAACACACTTTCAACCAGTTGTTTAACAGGAAAATGCAAACAGCCTTTAATAGAATGGTGATTGGTCATACTAGACTTAAATATGATGAATATAGAATATATAAAAGAGATACCTTTAACTGCCACTTTTGTCTAATACCAGAAACTTTGGAGCACATCGTCCTGGTATGCTCACTATATTATAATAACAGAGAAATATTGTATAATAAAATAAAAGAATTATCCATTGAAATAAATATTAGTAATTTACTTGGTGGACCAGGAGTTCCGAAATTAGTATATAATGACGTTGTGTCTGCTACAATGAAATTCATTTGTGATTCTAAATTAATTTCAAGATTGTAAAAGTGAAGATTTAGATAAATGTATAGAAATATGGATATGTAACGGGGTGAAAGTGTAAACAAAACACCCGAAATCAAAAGCAAGCAATCAATCAATCAACGGCATGCCCAATTTGTTCGCATATATGCTGTTGTGGGCATGGTTATCATATTACGTAATTCCTACGTATTATAAAAGCGTTCTTTCTGAGGATTACTTTAAAAATTTGCTAATCATTTTGTTTCCTTTTATAGCTAGTGCTTAATCCTAAGCTACTCGTATGTCATTTATTACTTTCTGAAATTGCTACGGATCAAAGAATTATTTATAAAAAACATAAAGGAATAAAACTTCTTTTGTAAATATCCTTCATCTGCACGTTTACATAACTTTCCTACAAAAAGATCAGAATTGCAATTTAAGAAGGTAAACATACGGTACAAAATGATCTTTTAATTTTCATTATTGAATGAAAATAAATGGATCTATACAACTCTGATAAATAGCAACTGTTGGAAGTATAATCTCTGAAATTCTGAAAATTGTAACCTTGAACTTCCGAGCTCTTCAAGAAAGCAAATCAACAAGATTTGCCGCTATATACCCGGGCCTTGTGTGCCTAAATAGAAATCCGAAAACACGAAACTTCTGTAAAGTTTAAGCTGGAACCACAATTATTCTTGATATGATGTCGAAATTCCCAACCACTCTATTGTTATTGCCATAGAAGGAGACTCACTACGAACTTTAAGAGCATTATTAACTCAAATATAACATTCTCCCACCTTTGTGCGTACAGCCTTTAAAATATAATATACAGCGATGATGCAATGGATGTTCGTAGTTGGCAATGAAAAATATGATAATGTTTATTCCGTTTATTTTTTTCTTGAGGTCATTGATTTTTTCCTCAATTTCAATTGTATTAATTGTTATGATTTTTCTTTGCTTACCTCAATTTTGAAGTGACTACAAATTCTGCGGAGAATCAAGTAATAAACTGCTTTGAGCAACTATCACAGTCCCAGAATTAGCCGAAATTGACTCAACATTTTGCTGTTCCCATTGCAAATATGCAAATCTAAATGAAGAGGTAGAAAAACAATGAAAATTTATAACCACTTAAACTTCGTAATACTAAGAATGTTTTCGTGTTCTACTTTCAATAAATAAATGCTACTGTTTAAGTGGTTACTTTCTTTCTTATTAGAGATTGAAAAGTATGCTTGAATTATAAATTCAGTATTGTTGAAAACAATAAACTTTTACGATTCTTCAAACAGATATAGATCGACCAGTAGCCTGGATTAAACACGTTATGAATGTACTGTACAATGTCGAGCGAAATTAAAATAATGAATTGGTAGTTGTACAGTATGAAAGTATAATACTATAACAACTACAAAATTGCCGTAAGTGGAAACTATGTTCATTGAAGACGGATTTCCGAAAAAAAAATTGTGACATTTGAAACTACGAGAGGATGAAATTACTAGCGAACGATAAATTTTAAAAACCGCCTGAAACTACGTTCAATGCATTTGTAATTAACATTTCTTCTGTTCCTTTCTATTGTGGTGAGTTTCATATCTTTGTTTGAATTACTACTTAGGAGACAATTTAAGTAGACCTGAAAATACTCACCCACTGTAAGTCACAATGTTGCACTCTGTAACAAACACTAAACTGGGTTATGGAAATCCATCTTAATACTATAGATAGATAGATATAGATATATAGTTTTATTTGAGACCTTTTTTTGCCTTTTCAAACAGAGGAGACATTGTAATTTACAGGTAAATACATTGTACGGTTTAGTTTACAGTATAAGTAATATTAAAAGTAACAATAATAATAATATCAGGAAATATCAATCAAACAATTTTTGTGACAATATAGTGTCTTCTTGGTGATATTCTTGTCAACAGGAAATACGGTGCTTACAGATTATTTTGAAGACTGTCTGCAGTATGGTTCTAAGGTGTGAACTTTAAACAAAGCACAGGAAGTTGTGGAGATAATCATATTTGAATTAAAGAATATAAAGTGTGGAGTATCTGGAAATAACATTTAATTATTAAGAGGAATAATCCAATTAGGCCTACTCCTTGATTATTTGAACTTTCACGTTTTTTTCCCAAAGATTTCTGATTTTTTTAGGAAAATCGTACAGAAAAATCGAAAGATAAATTCCAAAAAACAATACGGTAACTTTTGAATAGAACATCGTAAGAAGATAATTCAGATGCTTTTGTAATCCTGAAAACGAGATCTTTCAAATGAATGGTAACATGATAGGTTTGGTCTTTCAAATAATCAAGAATTTTGTAAAAATCGATTATTTCCGATTAATTGATTATCAGAAATGACATAAACGAGTACGGTACCATTATCTAAATAAATTCAGGATTAATCGAATAATAAAGTTAATCGCCCTAGCCTAGGTTTGCTTATGGACTATGGTAGCTTACGAATTTTTAAAATATCGCCAACATTGTCGACTGTTGTTTCGATAATTATTCTGTCACCTTCGGGATAAAAATAATGAAATTAAGATAATATTGAAACAAAATGATCAACAAGCACCTAACTATCAAAGTTCAACAAATAGGCTACCAAAGTTCAACAACTGCAAAGTAAGCAAACACAAACAACTAGAACACTTTCCCAGTCTTTTACCTTTTATTAACTCTTTTATTCTTTATAGATTATTTTGCGGCAAAGATGATAGCATATATATAGCTGGAATTGAAGCTACAGTCAGCAGTTTTGTTGACAGTATTTATAAATCAGTAAGGATTAGTTAGTCTTTCATTGTTTATCTTTTATAACTGTACATTGCACTTTGGGAAGTCCAATGATAAGATGCATTTATCACTACCGGTACATTAGCCTATGTCTGGAACTAAATTTCTTCATTTTAGCATAGACTGTATTTTAAAATTACAACACATTTTCTTTTTTTTTTAAAAAAATATTTTTAGGCTACTAATATCTCGCCCAATTTTGAAGATGTATCGACGAAACAAAAAGGCAATCTAGATAGGGCCTATATAGAAAAAATCTGATTTGTCTAAAAAACGTTGTTTCACAGAAATCTGTCTAGTACTAGAAAATCATCTATGACGAAAATAAGTCCTAAAGTCGAATATCCGGTCTATGACATAAAATCCATAACCTGACGAAAAATAAAAACACCGATTTTCGCCAGGTTATGGATTTCATGTCATAGACCGGATAGCCAACTTTAAGGCTTTTTTCGTCATAGCCAACTTTCTAGTAGGCTAGACGGATTTCTGTTTTAGACAAATCAGATGTTTTCTATAGATTTTCTATCGCCTTTTTGTTTCGTCGAAATATCTTCAAAATTAGGCGAGATAGAGCCTATGAATAAAAATATTTTTCATAAAAAAAAAACGAATATTCGAATACGGTAGCGATTTTCGGCTTCGAATGCTAAAATATTCAAATATTTTTCCGATCACTACTTAGAACCTATTACTGATAAATCTTTCATATTATCAATATACACAATAATTGGCACACACATCTGATAATTTCATATACAAAAATTTACTTTGTTATTGTTTCTATATTATATTATTTCTGTATAATTATAGACTATTCAGTTTGAATTGCGCTCACTACAGTTTTACATGACATATAGTACGGTACACTATGCGGCTACGGTGAACATAAATATTATGAATTCTGTTTTAGTCTGCAATATTTATTTTGGTGAAAATATCAGTTTTTTTTAGAAGTTCAGCTTGCATTTAAAACAAAAAGTACCGTAGGCTCTAGTAACAAATTTGTGTTGACAGCAAGGTCAAATCCATGGGTAATTTAAGCATTCAAATAGTCTACCCCTTATCAAAAGAATAAAAGAAATGAAATGAAATTTTGAGTAAAAAAAAAAAAGAAAATATTAAAAGTAGATGTTAAGATGTAGCATTCATAATTTAAAGAAAAAGTTTTGAAACTTTCGACCATCTCGAACTTTCGTTTCCCATACATTAAGGTAGGACCTACTGAAAAAGTTTTTAAGACCCCTCCTTAGGAAAGTCATAGCCTATCTACGCCTTGGTTGTCAGAATTTGTCACTATCATTGTTATAAGAATCACTTTTTTCTCAACAAGTTTAGTAACAGAACTTGAACTAATCTTTTGCCACCTATTGATAGCAAATTAAAAAAAAGCAGATCATTATAATACACACTGTAAAACATTAACAATAAACACAAATAAGTCCTGCCAACCTACAAAAAATACAACTTAAACTGCATCTCTATCTCTATAGGCTACACACAAGTAGTGTTGTAAATAAAAACAAACGCATTCGTTTTATTAAAAAAAAACATTTCTTGTTCGTTTTAAAACAAGACCCATTCGTTTTTAATTAGAATAAAAAACTTGAAGTCTCAAAAATATAGTCAAATTTAGGATCTGTGTATGTTTTAAATCAAAATTAAGTAGCCTATTGTGAGCTTTTACAATGTTAATAAATAGGACTACATCAATAATAGGTTTTTTCACTTTTTTTCTCATATAAAGACATAGGCCTACTGTATTAATAGTAGGCCCTATCAAAATAAAAAACATGAAAAAAGAACAAAAAATAAATAAAAATAAATAAATAAAAAACACGTTTTTTTACAACACTACAAACAAGGCTGCACTTATGCACTATTGACACTATAGTTTTAATAAATATTCACTTAGAACGTCATAATTTCTAACCTTTACGGTAGGAACTGAATTCAATGTGAACCTTTCACATGGAGAAATGGTATAGAGAAGAGAAATCAAAGCACTTTGCTTTTACCCGTAGATTAATTGAAATTGATTTTATAGCAAATCTTTAATCTCATTGTATATATTATTAGTGTATGCTCTCCCCCCACAATAGGAAGAGAAATTGAATGATTGATTGCACAGCAGAATGCATTAGACTGGTAACTGGCAATCTGCGGAATACGCATCGGATTGTTTTATTCATGGGCGTAGAAAAGGAGGGGCATGCAGGAGATAACGTCCCTGTTGGAGTTTTGCTTCCAACTTTCAAAATTAAGGAAAATGAGAAATTAAAAGAATATACAGACTTTACTGTTAAATAAACAAACCAGTCAAGCTATAATGCAAAATCTTCGGTATCCGGGTAGCCAGGCTACCAGGAAAGGAACAGCTGTGATTGGGAAGGAATGTGAAAAAATGTAAAAAAAAAGTCAAAAATAAAATAAATACAAGACAGGGTGTCTACTACAAAGTCCATTTCAAATTCCCTGATATTTCCCTGATTCTCCCTGACTATTTGTGACATTTTCC
>JAQFYR010000504.1:0-12528 GCA_034694985.1 Campodea silvestrii
AAAGAAGGAAATCAAATTGTGTAGCATATGCTGGTATACTTCATTATGGCAACGGCTCTTTACTATCAAGGTAATACAAGCAATTTAGAAAATGCTTCCAAAAAAAGTCGAAAGTTGAATGTAGATAACATAAATAAAAACTGTCAAAAATATTTTTACAGCAAAATAACGCCACGAAGCATATATACCATGATTATCTAGTTCTTAATGCGTACTCTACTACCAAACTAATTTTTATTAATCAGCATTAAACTGATCGAAATACTTTAACAGGGTTTTTTCCGAAACAATTGCTGAGGAAAAGCTTAAAATTTAAAGGAACTGAAGCTTATAAAAATCCAGTTTTATTGATCGCGGGCACACAATAAAAATATTCTATTCCGTACAATATAGTTTTACTGCCAGTGCCGTAAGCTCTAAACTATCTGCTGGAAAACTGATAACGAGGTGAATGTGAAGCTAGTGGCTTCATTCTGAGCTCCAATTCACCGTTAAGGTCATATTTACCAGCATAATATCACGCGAGGAGTTTTGATTGCATAGTTTTGTAACGAGGAGTGTTAAAATGTGAATTCAAACATACTTATTGACATCATTTTTTCTATTCAGTTTCTCGTGAGCAGGAAGAGAAATGTTTGCAATTGAATTTGATGTGAGGTTGAATGCCTCGCTTTGCGTACTTGATTTAAGAAAACGTGTCTCCTAGTACAGACAGACCAATATAACTTGGCATGAGAGAATGTAGTTTCCCCTCTCCTCCCGTAAATTCCTCATTTCACAGAGATTTCACAATGTTCTCAAAGACACAGTCTTTAAGACTGTTTTACAACTTTATGTTATAATATAATTATGCAGTTAGATTCCCTACCTTGGTAATACATTTATATAATATTTTCATATCTTTTCGTTCACCGTCAACATGACAAAATCTTCTTCTTCTCTTAAAGCACAAAATTTTTAAAAGGAATGGTTCTTTAAGGCCTTGTGATTAATTATTTTAAAAATTCCTAAAAAAAAAATAATTAAAGAAGTAAATTCACTTTGTTTTAAAAAAAAAAAAAGTATAACAATAATAAATTGAGAAGTGCAGCAATTAATTTCACAATTTCGAAATTTTCAGAACCATTCCTCCAACAACAAGGACGTTCAGAATTAAATGAATGTGTGAATCCTACGAATTGTACTTACGAAATACTGGTTGAAATGACTTTGCTTTCATTGGTATAATCTTGAGGCAACACAAAGTTCTCAGATATAGGAATATTTGATGATGATACCACTTCCTAAACAACAAGAAATAACAGTTAATTTTACTGTAAGCAACATAATGTTTCATTCAGGCTACAGTGGTGATGAACTGTCAAAATTAACCTTTATTACTATTTGAACTCAAACATTTTCTTGAAAAATATCGTTCGGATAGAGTCCCGACGTTATGGAAATGAGTCACCTAATGCTAATACAAAAGTTTTTAAAGCGAAAATGAAATTATAGTAAAAGAGCTACTCTGAGTCTGATTTCACACAACCCAATTGCTGGTGTGCAAAGTCAAGTCCATGTGCTGTACACGGTGGATACTTTTTTTTTTTTTTTTATCAGAAGAATAAGTGCCAACCATACAGTTTTCGCACTAATACCCGGTGGATACTGCATACATGTTTCTTTTGAAACTATTCATAACAAGTAATGGTCAAATGGTGTTAACATAGCTTCTTCAGCAGTGATTTTCCGCTGCAAAAACCCATATAAATCCATGGTGTATAAGCATATATTATGACAGAAACAAAGTACGAAGACAGCATTTTCACAAACTATTGCTTACAAAGCAGCACATAAAACATGCATGGAATATATTTTACATGCATGAAATACTACCGATGATAGTCTTTAACTCCAAAATTGACAATTAAAGTAGAATAAATCATGAACAATGAAGAATTACATATGATGAATCAAAGTGAACGGGTATTGATCGAGTTCTGTGCAGTTAACAATTCGCTAGCCTATTCTCAAACTACGTTTAAGCCAAGACCGGGGGTTTTGGAGAGTTTTTTTTTTTTTTTTTTTTTTTTTTTTTTTTTTTTTTTTGAAATTCTTGTAGTGATTCAAATAAATGAAATGATGGAGCGGATAGATGGCCGAAAACTTTCTGTTGTTTTTCGTCAAAATACGCTGTTTTTGTGCTAGTTTTAGGAAAAATTTTGCAAAATTTTCTTAATTATTCCTCTTTTTCCCTTTTTATTTTATTTTATTTTGTTGCTAAGGGGATGGAAAGGGGATGAAAAGATTCCAAAGAAACAAAGAATTGTGGGCATAAAATGAAAAAAAACCACAATTTTTTTTAGAATTAGATTTGTAGATGTTCCTTCACTATTAATTCTCTTACTCTTCAAATGTCAGTACCTTGAGAAACGAAAAATACACAAGGAAGTCTCAGTTTGTTATTTTTGATTCCCCACAGCCCTGTCCACTCCGGGAAATAACTTTTTCTGTGTACTGTTTTCCATTTCATTTTGTGCTAAAGCGTCGATTTGGCATAGTGACAGTTTCAAAACAGTGCTTCGATCTTTCTGGAGAAACAAATTTGTCCGAAAGGTTTCATGATAACAACATCTGCAAATGCATCTTTTAGTTGATTTGTGTATACAATAGGTATATTAAACATGCCTACGGCTATATCAATTGATACTTTCCAATGTAATTCGTACAACAGAGTAATAGATAGTGCAACCAGCAACCACATTAGAACAAAGTTGTTTCAATTTTCAAAATCATGCATAATAGTTAAGAAGATTAAAAAAACTATTTAATTGCGCTAATGGTGTTTTTATTATATATAAAAAAAATGTTTACTATAGTGATGAGAAAACTAATACGAACACGTTGCCGTTGCGTGATTGAACCGTGTAAACTAAACTCCATTTTTTAAAATTATTTCACGAAAGACGGAAAACTGTTTTAAAAACGGCGTGTGCGTTTCATTGCCTATTCGCTTTTTTGCACGGTAATGTGCTCCCTCATTAATAAACATTATCCATTAATTATTTCATTTGCTTTTATTACGTTATGAAATCAGAGTTATTAATCATGATTTAGCATTACATAATTCTTTTAGTGTTTTTGAGTTTAAAAATTATTTTTAAAACTTTAAATTTCTTATTTAACACAATAGGTGTTTTCGAAAAAGAAAACACAAAACCAGTTTAAAACTTACTACCAAGAAACCATAAGTGTCGCAGTATTATATTTTAGCTGGACTAACACGACTTTCAGGGGCCATTTACTTTTAGCAGCACTAACCCTCAGGGTCGAACTGGCGATATACACAGGAATGCCAATGCATCCTGGGGCCCTCTGTGATTATTGACCAGGATTTTATTTATATTATATTACTCAACGTAACGTTTTTCAAATATAATCTTTCAGAGAACTACATATTAGTAAGTCGTCTATTATCAGATAATTACTAGTGTGCATGTGTACTATTTCCATCTGAAGATAATAATTATATTCACAATTTAGCGTTTGCAAGTGGCGACAGTGTAGTGATAACTAGCTGGCGGACATTATGCACTATTCTCGCATCGCTCTTCGCCCTATAATGAATCCACTTTTTAGAGACTCATTATTTTATCGGAGAGAGAAACTCATCCCTTACGATTTTTTATTTCAGTAATTTAATTGCAGTTTCTTGTCAGTAATAGTATTTTCTTCAGAGTAGTGTGAAATGAAGATTATTATTATTTGGAAAGTTTTCTTAAGAAACAGAAATGGAAAAAAAAGAAGATAGGAGAACTGAGTAATGGCTATGTTTATCCTCTGTCCCACTTCGCTTAGCGAATTGGGACAGACATCCTCTGTCTAATAGCGTGAGAAATCATAATTTGTTAATAGAACTTTCGGGTCCAGAGAAAAAAACAACCATAATTTCATTTTCAAGTTCAATAATAATCCTTGTTGCGAACTAAATTGTAACTTTCATTCAATAATGTGAAGTTTCTCAGTTATGTTAAACGAACAATTGATATTAATACAATGCACAAATTGTATTAACGTTACATAGATGATCAATTACAATTTCTGCATCAGAATTTGTCATTCCACTAATTTCTTTAATTCGTTTTCGACTCGATTCAAATCTGTATATTTTACTCCTAAAAAAATTTAAATTTGGGCCTCGCTGCGCTTGCCAATCATTGTTTCACAGTTACAACATAAATTTAAAGAGAAGGAAGAGATAGCAACTCACTGAATAACTGAAAGAAAGATTTCCAAATGGAAAGAAAGAAAATTAGATCCCTTATATCCTTCCCCCAAAGCTTTAATAAAAGTCTTTGCTGGTTTCATCCTTTTAAAACATAAAAAATGATATACCCTTTTACGGAATATGGGAATAATAAATATTGCCAAAATCACTACTTTGTCCAGAATTTCCATAGAAGTCGCTTGAAAATAATAACGACATAATTTTCTTAAAGTAGCAAAAATATACCCTCACTTTTCCAAATACAGGCACTCAAATACAATCCAAAAATTGACATACCACTCTCTCACCCTTGAGAATACGGCCCCCTTAATCACATCGCATCCCGGGTCCTTCAAGCCCAGTCCGACCCTGTTAACCATGCTAAAGTATCGTGTGACCCCAAGCTACGAATATCCATAGAGGCTCCACGTTTTTTTAAGTCAAGGAGATAAGGATTATTAGTGGGAGGTGTCGGGATAGGGAACTATTATCAGCATCTTTCTTGATATAGAAAAAATAATATGGGAAATTTCAACGTGAGATATGACTCGAACAAGCAGTAATGTAATGTTGGACCGATTTATGAAAATACTGTTTTCTTTCTTTGAAAAAAGAAAGAAAAGATGTGTTTGGTACACTTGTAAGACACATTGTATTTCACCCCTCTGCGATCCCTTCACATATCAAGGGCAGATTCAACTACATCTGATAGTAGAGACGAATCCAAGAAAAGTAGGGAGGTGAAAGAACCCAAGTAGAGTGATTAAGGGCCTCCCTCTCAGAGAAGCTCCTAATCATTAAGGGCCTCTCAGAGAAGCTCGTAATCACCCATAAATATTGTGTGTCCACCCTGGCTGTGACAAAAAGTACTTAGAAATTTTTTTAAGCCAGAATGTGAAAAACTTTAAAAAACTAGAAATCGAAGAGGAAGAAAAAAAATGGAGGTAAATTCCCAGGCCCGAAATACGTTTTTAAAATGGTGCTGCTGTACAAATAGTGGAAATGGCGACTTCTACATTGTCTTGTTCCGTTTAGGAACGTACAATAATTTATCATATCTGTAAGAAATAATAAGTATCTTCATCTGAATTCTGAACAGACGACATTCAGCATAATTCAGATTATCCAGTCGAATCTTCCCACTTCGAAAGTCTAACCTCTTTTTTTCAAAGGCATCACGACAAATCCTACAGTTATTACACACAGCTATAATTCAGAAATTCAATAATTATTTACACCCTCTTGCATACAATCGATTTGAATGCAATTTTGGAGTTTCAATTTACTATCATTGAATGTATATATTTCTGACAGAACAAAAGTTAATGTTGCGCTATGCTTTAAACATTCAGTGTTGGTGTGTACTAATAAAATAATTTTTAATTCTCCCAAATAAAATATTGCTAGCACTCGTTCTAGATGCCAATTTCACATCTAAACTCCTGACAAACTTCAAAACGCTACTGCGTAAGCTCCATTCAAATATTTAGTACCACTGGACCTCATTTTGTCACCAATCCAAAACCCTATGATATTTTCCATTAACAAATATTATTTACAACGAATTTTTTTTTGGTGTACTTATAAAGAGAATAGTACAATTTCCCTTACATAAATTGATAAGAATTACTCCACAAATACGTAAATCAACTGAGAATCATTTGCGCTTCATTTAAGTTCTTCTTACTTTGATAAAGCATACTTCTTCTACACCTCAAATCGCAATTTACGATTCTGAAGGATTATGTTAACGAAAAACACACTAATTATAATATTACGAATGACTAGACGCAGACTTACAAGATCACAGTATATTGCCGATGGCTCACATGTCATCTTTATATCACAGTCGAAATTCGTTTCAATATAGCAATCTTTTGAAGACAATTTTGGTTAACACTAGATAAATTATACAGCCTTATGAATATTAAGATGGAAAAGTGTATGAATTAGAATAAAATTTGGCTGCAGAAGGATTGAGACAACAATGATGCAAAGTCAATACGAAAGGTTGTTGATTCAACCTGCCCTATTTTTAGCTTTTACAACTGATGCTGCGGACTGCTAATAATCTAAACATCGTAGAAGTTTAAATAGTGCCTGCATAAATAAACAAAAGGATGTAATCAACAGAAATTCACATTGAAGTCAAATATTGTCTAAAAATAAGAATATGTCAAACTTTAATACTTCTTAGAAAGGAATAATGAAAACCAATCTATGAAATAAAATCATCTCTATGTTTACTACACTCCTCAAATTACACTCTATGAGTACTGTGTTTACTTTATAACACTACGGATTACGGAATTACATATTACCATTGAAACACTGCTTTAGTACTCTTTTATAATCTAGAAGATGTAATACTTTATTAGTATGTATTTGCATCTACCACTTGCGACAAACCATATACAACAAAAAGAAAACTTCGATCCGTCGTACTTTAATTTGCATAAAGTAAATGACACAATATTTTGAAGGAAGAATATTATTTGAATCAACATTACCTTCTCTGAATGTTCCTGAGAAGCTGTTTCCACTGTAGAACTACCGAAGAAGTCTCGCACTAATTTTCCAGCAGCCGTGAACATCGGCAACAAATGAACAATATCTTAAATAAAGTAAAATTTTGCTGTGTCTCGAATTTGAAGAATATTGTTTCTAATTCATATGCATTGTTTTCATACGCTAGGTGTAAAATATAAACATTTGAAAGCTTGTTTTCCACCCACGCCCCACGAAGTCGTGGGAGCGTATGATGAACGAAAGTAAGGAAGGGAAGAAAGATTCTAAACTCTCTTGCAAAGTTCCAATGGAACGGCGTTCTGCCAAAAATACACTACACTATGCACATGTGAGCACCTACAAACAATTCAACGTACACAAAACATATACTTACAAAAGTCTGTTATCCTCTGGTAATTTTGAAGAGAACCGAGAACAGAAAACGGACAAATTCACTTTTTCTATACTGTTAAGTCAATAATTATCGTCAATTACAAGAATTTATTACTGACTAGTAAATTTGCAGGATCATATATTCATTTAATAGTAGTTTGAAAGATACAGATGATTTTGAATATATAAGTCAACATAACAGTTTTCAACTTTTCAGAAATTCTAGTTCAATGGATGCTTTTCGAAAGTTATGTCACATATACTGACAGCACAGCATAAAGAATGACCGGTCATATCATATCTGTTTTATTATTAAACAATGCGTAACATATTCAAAAAGTACAGCAGTTTACTTGTTTAAAAGATGCCAGAGAGGCCTACTAACTTTCAGAACATCTATATATAGTATTAACAAATATTAATAATAATACGAACAAGCCCGTAACCTTGTTTTGCACAAATGGGGGGGGGGGCGCAATATGTTCGAGAGGCAACTAAACAATTGAAATTTTGAAGTGAAAAAGGTGGTTCTGTAACTAAATAATGAATTACACGTTTTATTCAAAGACAGTGTAAGAGTGTGATCTCAAGGGCTTGGTTTATATGCAAACACTGAAGGTACTCAAGCCGTATTTCCAAATAAAACTAACTTTACGCAGGCCTGTCTTAATGTTATAAAATGCAATAAATTTGCACAAAAAATCGCCTGCCCTCCGCTCGGTCACATTTCTTCTCCTGTTTATGCAAAATACAATTTAAATGAAAAAGCGTATTTTGTCTTCATACTACTTATAATTTTACCAATTTCGAAGCAAAATGAAAAAAATAATTTTAATTACCTTATTGATAAGTATGTAAGGGCCCCGCAGTGGAACGTAGTCCCTAGCCCCAATTTTTTTAAGACGCCCTTGATGTCTTTACGTTATGGTTTCATTTATAATGTTACCGTTTTTGTTATTCTAAAAATATTTTCACTTACACCTTGAAAAAGCTAGTAGACCTAGGCGCTAGACCGTATGCCCGAAATTGAGCAAACGATCATCATAATAAATATTATTCCGATTTTGCAAAATGACTGAAAGAAGGTTTTATAATTTCATCATCGCAGAAAGGTAATTAAATGAAATGTTAGCCATTTAAAATTTATTATTTGCACTTTCGTCCGGTCAAACATGTAATCACGAAAACTCGATATAGCGCAGGAAAGGAGGAACTATGCAAAAGGAATACGCGGCGAAAAAAAAAAAAAAATAAAAAAAAAAAAGAATAAAAAACAGAGTCTGCGGCTGCGCCTCTACACGAATTGCTTAAAATTTTATGTGTGGAAACTATTGTACCTAAATCTTTGTGAACACACACACAAAAAACACTGAAACTTAATTTATGTTGGTTTATGTTGGAAATTCGAACTAGAGACCTGCACGGGCAGAGCTGCCCTAGGGCAGGGCAGGGCATGGCAAGAAAAATTTAAAAAGTTCAGGGCAGGGTAGGGCAGGGCTAAATTTCTATGCCCTAGGGTAGGGCAGGGTATAGTAATTTTAATTATAAAAATATAAATATTAATGAGAAAATTTAAACACTGTACAAATTACACACACTTTCATTTGTGGTATTATGGAGTGACGGATATCGTATTCTACGAAAACATTTTAGCTGGGTTTTTGTTTGCACTATACTAAAAATCCTATACACAGTTACTCTGCAACAGCGTTTTTTTTAGTGTGCAGTGAAACACATTTTTTGCAGTGATAAATCGAAATGTGCAGTGACAAATGGCCTAATGTGCAGTGATAAAATTAACCATATTATCCCCAAATCACAATTAATTGAAGGAAGAATGGCAATACCGTGAAGTTTTTGTTAATTCAATATTAATAATTTATTTAATTATCTGTTACTATTTTAATAATATTTTTCGTGCAGGAAAACTCGTTCTGTGTAACTGTGAAAATACAATTCCACATAATTATCATACATCAGAATAAAACAAACTGAGGAGTATAATTATAATGATCATCGCATTTTAAACGTTGTGCGTGCTTCTAATTCAGAAATAAAGTATTCATAAAACCCTTAAAAAGCAAGTGGCATTTGAAAATGTTTGTATTAATGTCTAATTTAAAGGAAAGTCGTGTAATGTTCTTCATGTATATATAGTAAATTACGGTTTGTTATTAACAGGCATATTACATAAATTAAACAACAATTTAAGACCGATTACTTACTTAATGAAAATCATAAATATTAATAACTGCAATGTTTTTTCATTTATTTTTAATGTAGTATACAAATGCTCGGTCATACTCTAAACTGCTTTTAATATAATTATGTATACCTTAAGTTCAAAAACTAAGCAATCGACTTTTCCAGACTATGTCTCTGGTACAATATACGAGCATATGTGATTATACTCGTATTTTCAACTTATGCAGAGTAAAAAATGCAAATGTTATTGATATTGCATTGATAAACTTTCATTTCCTGGGTAATTTTGGAACACCATTAGTCCATTACACCACGAGTTTTCATGCACGTTCATAATTTTTGCGCAAGTGCAAAGAGTGCGCGAGGATTCCATTCTAATAAAACAGACACACTGCAATATACGTAGCGATAATTTTTCTGAATTATCCAGATCTGCTCTTCAAGCAACCAGTTGTACTTAGAATTCCTGAGACGTCCGCACGCTTAATTTTATGTTTTTGCGGTCAGAATTCGAGAAAAAAACATATCAACGTTAGAGAGATGTTATGCAGAATCATAAAGACCACATTGTCACTGGGTGACTTTCAAGATCCTTTATTTTTGCAACAACGTATTACATTTCACTTCGGAAAGCTCAACTACAAATGTTAATATATCAAGCAAGATCTTTCCGCAAAAATTTGTTCATTAAGTAGTTATTCTGCTACTTTTCAAACATGCCACAAATAATATTATGAATAGAAAGTTCATGTCATATGTGTGGCCTTGCCATTACTGATTTTGTTCGTATTGTCTTTGACTCTTAACTCCTATATAGTTCGTTTTTAATAAATACTTTACTAGGAGTTTCTGCCCAGTCTCTTCTATTAACGGCATTAATTTTTATCCGACTTCAAATCCGTGAAATTACTAATAACGTTGGTATAGGCCTATCTTCGCATCTATTATTCTTATGTTTCTTATCCAATGTTGGAGAGGAATTCGATTGGAGCTGTCCCTCAAATTGACTGCAGATAACAGAAGGTCTATAACGAAATGGCTAGGATCTCAAGCTACCTTACCCAAGAAGGAAATTCACTAAATATCTCCACCTCTTTAAATTTAATTCTTTGAAGTAAATAACAAGGCAGTGTATCCCAGAAATGAAGAGTTGTTTGGAACATAGTGTGGAAGTATTGAATCCACCAAACTACAAATTGTGTTCAGTAACAAAATAATGTAACAAAGTTTAGATTATTTTTTAAGAAAGTGATGTTTTATGTAACCCTGTTCTAAGAATTTCTGACATACGGAGAAAACTACTTAGTACATTAAGAGCTCTCGCATTTTGCAATCCCTGAGCGTCACTAGCAAAACTGACCCAACCAAGGGCTGTTTTAAAGGGGGTTAACTCCCCCCTCTCCATTTGGAATTTCTCAACATACAGAACTATTTATTCTGAATCAGTTTGTGGCCGATCCAGCCGTTACAAAGAGTCCGCCTTCCTGTGAGCGCCATCGCCATCAGCGAAGGTATAAGAGACAGCACGCGACCAGCCCAGCTCTCTTTCGTCTGCCAGAACTTCAAGTGTTAACTTCTCTCTCTAGTGGCGAAGTGAATGACCAGTGCCGACCTCAAACCCCAGCGCGAAGTGTTGTGACCCAGTGTCCGCCCCAAACCCCAGTGGGAAGTGTAGTGGCCTGGTCCAAGCTGTTAACCCCGAAGCCTCCTAAGCCCCGGACTCCTGTGAATCATCCCTGTGGGCAATTCCCCAGAGAGTCCCTTAATTCCCCAAAGCGGAGATCCCTGAGTTTGTATCCAACACCCCTTGATCGTGCAAGTCCCTATAGAAATCTTTCGGGACGATACCCCAGATCCCCACCAAGACCCGGTCCAGAGAAGACCCCAGACGAGTCATTATTGTGTGATCGAGCCAAGACACCGTCATGAAGGTGATCAACCGGAAAACAGTCATTCTCTTCAATTTCTGTAGATTTGAGAAATAAACTTGTTATTGTTATTTATATCTGTCTATCCTTATAACCCAAGGTGGTGCAAGTTAGTAGGAATATTTCGTTGAAAAACATAGAACTTCTTGCACTCGCTTCGCTCAGGTCACTTCCACAAGGGGGTTTCTGAACATTTCTGTGTTGCCCTTTGAAAATTCGCATGATCTTTGCACGTTTTTCAATAAAAGCTTCAAAATTTTTGTCCTTGCTTCGCTCGGGATTTTCCAATTTCATTTCACCACAACCCCTCATTTCAGAATCCTAGAACCGCCTTTGGATCCCACCCAAATATGCTTCAAGCACTCCATGCCATATCTTAAACAACGTCGTCGTTATAACTGTAGCATATATTCAGTTTTTCTTTTCGCAATAATTCATGGAGACTGGATTTTTTGCTTGTTTCGGTACCTTTTATCGACGCATTGTTTTCTTTCAACCCATCAACTTGCTGTTGATTGTATTTTCCAGTCCCTGGGTTCAGTCCTCGAGGTGAACTATGAGGAAGTGTGGAGGCGCACGAACCGAGACTTTCGAATTGACTTGAAGAGAGACTTTGTGCAGTAATAGGTGAAATTTGTGCAGTGATAAAATTTCCTTTAAAAAAACCCTGCTCTGCAAAGTGCAAATGAACGAGTAAAGCTGCTGATGGACTATAATTGAAGAACGTAGAACTATATATCCAATAAGCAATAACCTGAACGTATAGAAATTTTGCGAAAATTTTAAATGCTTTTTTGTTATAATTTCCAGACCATTTTCTGAAAATTATAACAAAGCCGCACAAAAAAGTAAATTTACCGTATTAAGCAGAAATAGGTTTTATTGAGTTTTAGAGCCTTTTTGGGTACCTCCCCGACCACTAATGCTGACACTTATTGAGGCCCGGCGTCTTGGTTACCTCATCGACCACTAATACTGAGTTATTCCACTTATTCGTAAGCAACGTCGGTGGAAATGTGTAAAACGGATATAAAATATGTATTGTACCTATTTAAAATTCTGAAAAATTCAATGAAAACTGTATAAAGTAGTTTGTACTCCACGAGCAAAATCCCACAAAATTTTCGTCGTGTAGGGGGCTTCAAAGATTAATAAGTTCATTTACATTTTTACAATATTTTGGATACCGTACCGTACACAGGAAAGGGAGATTGGTTTTAAGTAATAAAAAATACCACATATAGAATC
>JAQFYR010000505.1:0-12524 GCA_034694985.1 Campodea silvestrii
AATAAGATCACAATGTAATGAATATTAGGCTAAGGTGTCTAATATTTTCAAGTAAAATATGCAATTCTGCATAGCCTAGCAGTGTTCAATAAAATTACTGTAATGTTTCATATATTTTCTTTTACAAATTTAAATTTAAATTTTGTTTTAAAAATTGTAACACAATATATATCTAATTCAGGGTTTGTATGATTTAGTTTATACTATGATAATTATATATCACCTCATTCCTTTTTAAAAATTGTAACAAAATATACTATCTAATTCAGTGTATTTAGCTTATACGGTACTATAATTATATATCTCATTTTTCATTCCTTTTTTAAACAGTAAGGAGGTAAAAGATTGTTAAATCTGTAAATTAATTTTTAAGTGGCATCATAACAGTATTTGCAGACCTTTGCTATGTGATTTATTTTTGTACACATTGCACTAATGATTAGGACTACTAAGATAATATTTAGGTTATGTTATGGTAGGCCTATAGAGACATTTTAAAGAATCTGTAATGTTTTTTCAGTGATTTTTGATAGTAACAAACAAATGAAAAGTGAGAACGTTATGCAAACCATGAAAGCACGATGTGCAAAGAATAGTACGGTACATAGCCTAGACTAGGAAGTTAAACTTATTTATGCAAGTCTGAGTGTTTACAATATTATCACCAATATGCTAACAGTATACTACTGTACTTTACTCAAGGTCTAACTTTTCCATTGATTCTTTTTAAAAACAAGTCACCTCTCGCAATACTGCCATTTGCATTCTAGACTAAAAATAGAAATCATTGGCTGTGTTATTTTGAAAGTTGAAAATTGGTTCATATTTTATGACTTAATCAATATTAGATTTCAATAAAAGCTGCGAAGCTGTCACATAAGGTACAGTAATAACTATGGCTTGGAAAACACATGTTAAAACACAAGTTAAACACATATGTTAAAAGCACAATCATGTTTAAAAAAACATTTTAATTAATTAATTAGTTCTGCTGGTATTTCAGGCAGTGTTATATTTTAAGCTCGTGAATATTTTATGAAATATAGCCCAGCAATGGAAAGAACTGAATACAAGGATTATTGTAGAACTTATTTTCTCTGTATTTTAGATCTGAGTGAAGAGAATCTCATAGCTATTCGAATTGCTGATCTCCGTGAACGTTTACTACATGCTCAATCACTTAACAATGCAAGACATGAGGATGTACTAGAACTATCAGGACATTTTCTACAACTATTACAAGCAGGTTAGTATACACATTACAAGTTACAGCCTTGGCAAATCACAATTGAAGCCCACAGTGCTAGAAGTTGTTAAGTCACTTTTCGTGATTTTTCTGGAGAGGCAAAAAAAAAGGTTGTATTTCATTAGGCTATTAACTTGTCTCAATACTTATTTACAATTTTTAAACTTCAGTTTTGATTCACTATAACATAATGCAACGTTTAGATCAGTAAACTGAGACAAGTTAATAACGAAAAACAATTTTTTTTGCCGCTCCTGAAAAATCACGAAAGTGACTTAACAACTTCTAGCACTGAGGGCTTCAATTGCTCAACATTACCGTACATAATAGGCGTAGTTATTGGTGTTTTCGATATGCACACTCGTGACGTCATCACAATTTCCGAAGCTAATAACTCGTAAACGGTAATTGCGAGAGATTTGTTAAGTTAACTAGAGTTGTATCTGCAAGGTAATGAAAAGTAATTTTTAGTAAATTAAAATTTCAATTCTTTTTCGTTTTTCATGTAGGCCTAGGTCAATAAGCACTGTGAAAAAAACAAACAATAATAATAAAGTGTTCAGTGTCCGTGTTTTTTTTTCTGTCATATCACTGGATCCAAAGTTCTAGATGTAAGTTTTATAATCTTTTAAATAGTCTAGTTAAAAGTTACGTAGTTGTAAATAGGTACAATTGGCATTTTTTATTTTTTGCCATTCAAAGATTTGACATTATGAATAAAGTGTCAGTACGATAATATTGCTCAACACAGCCAGTTCAAAATGGTCAGTTTCAATATGAGAGTAGACCACTTGTTTTGTGTTTTCATGTGTAAAATAACCTTTATTTCTCTTCTTTCTCAGCGCAACATGGTAACCCATCTTCTCTTCTGGTTGACCTTGAAGCTCAACGTCTCCTTCATAATATCTCACAACGTGTTGAGTTATACCTTCCTTCTGTTTATACTTTTCTTCCATACCTTATGGAGAATCCAGATTCACTTTCACCACATTTCAAGAAGGCACAAGGAAGAGATGGAGGTAATTCATTCCAATTCAATTCAATACCGTAAGTATGGGGAAGTTGGAATTGTGATGTTTCAAATGAATATTTTACAACTGGTTGTGTGTGTTGTTTGTGGAGAAAATATTTGAATGTCATTGTTATAAACTGATGGCAGCAGCCCAGCAGGCCTATGAAATAAGCTGTAGATGTAACATAAACGAGGTCATTCTGAAATGCAGTTGTTTGTATGGCCTGGCTACTGCCTGTACTGTTAAATGATTTTTTTAAATGTACTGGGTGAATAATTAATAATTATAGAGTTACACATATTTTATATACTTTATTGAAACATTAATTTACAAGTTATAAGAGCATAATTATTATACATTGATGAATTCATAACATCATTAGGTTTAGGCCTATTTATTTTTGTAATTTTCATATTTATGCTTTTAAGCCTTCAAAATGGAATCCTTCTTCCTTCTCTGCTAATAAAAGGATTTGAGTGGAAAATCCTGATACTGCATTTTGCAAATTTATCTGAACCTTGTGAAATGTTATAAAATGAAATGTAGAAACAAAATTTAAAAGTGAAATTGTGAAACACAGTAAATCAAAGACAACAACATGAACTCTATTTGAAAAAGAGTGTCTTATGTTATGATGCCAAGAAATATCCTTTCTAAAATTTGAAAATTCCACAAAGAAATAAACCTTGATGTTATAAATTCATAAATGTATAATAAATTATGTTCTTATGTCTTCATCTTGTAAAATGATGTTACAATAAATTATAATTTAAAATGTGAAACTTTATAATCACCCTGTAACTTGTATAATATTTTAATTGATTGCACATGGCTTTGCATTTTAATAATGCTCATCTTTGTAGAGTTTTTTTTATTTTTTTTTACGTGTACCATAGCTTATTTGGAAATTTTATTGTTTCTAAAGAAAAGAATGACTTTTTAAATATTGTTAAAAATATACTGTATCCATAACAAATTTCTTAATATTGTAATTGTGGGACTACAATATATTATTTTAATATTGATACTGAATATTTAAGATCCAGCAGTAGAGTGTTTTACCACTCTTTAATCCCTCAGGGGACGTTCCTTCTCCTAACCATTAAGGAAATATTGGTATGGGTTTTTTATAACGGGTATGGGTAGGTTCCCCTTGGGGCTTGGATGCTTCATTATTAATATTAAAACAAGTACCGTTAGGCGGTAGTATCCATGACTTCGGTCTTCTTAACTTTAGTAGGACTAGGCCTATAGATAATAAAGTAATTAGTGTACTAAGGAAACAAGCACATAATGCATCATTGCAATGAATTAATGCATCATTGCAATGAATTAATGCATCATTGCAATGAATTAAAGAACAATTTAAAACAAAGAAAAAAAATCATCCATCAGCAGGTATCGAACCCAGTACTTCCCAATCTCACTTCACTTGGTCACCTTAGCCACTAGGCTACACTGGAATTATGATTTTTTTTCATTTTAAACTGCTATAACTACAACATCCACAGAAACAACAACAGTTGCACAGTCTAAAGGATACTCGAGTTAAAACCCACATTATAGCCTACTTTGTCATTCGTCCAGACTTAGTTGCTAAGACCATCCAAACAGTCTTTTTTGTGTTTTTCTTTTGTTCCTGCTCGGCTCTTAGCTCTTACAGAAGAATAGTACTTATGGGGTTTTTATGTTGGTCTGGTTGTTAGAGGTCTGCGACTGAGTATATCTCGACCTTCATGCTATTTGACTGATCAGCGCCAAGCTGTAATTATTATTGTTATTATTAATTTCCCGCCGTTGGATTATTTTTTTCTTCGTTTTAAATTGTTCTTTAATTCATTGCAACGATACTTGCACTTTGTGAATGTCTTAATTCTGTTTGTATGTTGCAGACTCTTTACTAATTACTGCAGGCCTGCAGTATTTATTATCTTTAATTATTGAAAAAAAATTAAAAAGTTCTGTAAACTAGGTCTTCAATATTTTAAAGTGCTTCGTGCAAATTCCATCTTTAATTTCATGACATTACTGTAAGAAAATATAACGAATATCAAATAAACAAATTCTAGTAGGTCTCAATTTTTTCTTTTAATCTTCTAAATATTTGAACTAAAGTTATGTAAAACTGGATACTTTTGTAAGTCAAACACATCAATAAGACAGGTAGAAAATATATTCATTTGAACTTGGGTACCTTCATTTATAAATGGTCTGCATAGGTTACCACTGTTGACATTTGTATGTGTTATTTCTTTCAGTGTCGATGGTGATAGGTATTCCTACAGTTCGGAGAGAGGTTCAGAGTTATTTATTGAGTACATTAAGTAACATGTTACATTCCATGAGTAATGATGAACAAGATGATTCCGTTATTGTGGTCTTTGTTGCTGAGACTGATCTAGAATATGTACAAGGTAACTTAAGGATTAAGGTCTTCAATTGATAACTTAATATAAATTCAAAGGCTGGTAGTCTATGACTACATCTAGCCTTACCAGTGACAAAAATTTAAAAGAATTTTTTTTATGTCACTGTTTTGTGGAATGTTGTCATAGTAAAACCTCTTAGGCGTACAGTTTCTGTTTTTGAATTCCGAGACTCCTTGCCCCGTTTTCTAACATTTGGATCAGTTTTCATTAAAAAAAGTATACCTACCTATGACAAGAAATTTTATTTAAATTTGAAATATTTTTGTTGAAATTCAGGTGTTCACTGAGAACACACCTGGTCGAATGTATATCCAGTGCTTCCACT
The DNA here is from genome assembly GCA_034694985.1 of Campodea silvestrii. Taxonomy (NCBI): domain Eukaryota; kingdom Metazoa; phylum Arthropoda; class Diplura; order Rhabdura; family Campodeidae; genus Campodea; species Campodea silvestrii. The sequence continues at coordinate 5,014 of JAQFYR010000505.1, forward strand.
TGTCCTATATTTCTGAGATGTGTCCTACATGTCCTTTATTTCCTATAAATTTTTGGATTCTCAGAAAATAAGTGGTAGATAGTAAAAAAAAATGTGTCTACGCTAGAGGTGCACCGATCGACGTTTTTCAATAATCGGCCGATCTGATAATCGGCTTCGGCGATATCGGCACTTACCGATTAATCGGATATCGGCCTATTTGAAAAATCGGTAAAACCGATTAATCTGCCGATATCGGCTCTCTAACAATCGGTAAAACCGATTATAATCGGTAGAAATTAAAAAAAAATCTAAATCATTTAAAATGCGGGAGTTTCCGAAGTAGTGGGGTTTTCCCGATGACGTCATCATTAATCACTCGTAGCATGACGTCAGCAACAGTCCCGTAGTGTATGACGTCATCACTAGTACATGTGGCAGTCTAAAGATGATGTCATCTCTAAATACGTCATAATACAGGCTAGAAACAGCGGTTTCACCAGTTTAAAGATTATTTATGCGTATTTGTTATAGACGTGGCTCCAGTGAATGAATTTGTGTGAAAGTGTATTTTTAGAAAGTTTATATGTTTTCTATAGATCGTACTTTTGTTTGGTCGAAATATCTTCAAAACTGAGTAAGATATTAATTTTCAAATATAACACTATGGATTTTTACTTCAAAGATATTTATTACGCTTTTCTTGTCACAGACGGCGTTCTAGTAGATGGATTTCTCCATAACAAGATTTTCTAGCAAGTTTAGATGTTTTCTATAGATCGGTCTTTTATTTCGACGAAATATCTTCAAAACTGAGCGAGATATTTATTTCCAAAAATAGCACTTAGCATATTTACGTACGCTTTTTTGTCATAGTCTATGGCATATTTTCTTATAACCCTGGTTTGGAAAGTCCGATCGACATAATTCTTTCAGCATTAAAACGAGTGCGAAAGCGTGCTTCCAACGATGTGTAATATGTATTATTTTCCAACATCTGTAAGCGGAGAAAATTACGTTTATACTTAAAAATAGTTTGATTTTCGTCTAAATAACCTAGAAAAGGAACTTTTCCGCTATGATGACGTGGCATAATGACTTGTGATGATGTGGCGTATTGAAGTATGCTGACGTGGCATAATGAAGTATGCTGACGTGGCGTAATTTGAAGTGTGCTGATGTGGCTTTAAATGTAAACAGTTCTAAATTTCAGAGTAATTATGCTCTCGTTTTGGAATTACCCAATCCCAAAATGGAAAAATCGATGACGTGGATAAGTATATCATTAATAATGAAGAGGATTATAATGGTTTGTTCCTTATTCCAGTATTACTTCTAACAATTTTATCAAATCTTGCATATTTCCGGATTTTTTTTTATCGAAATTACGAAAAAACAAGATGGGGGCGTTTAAACGTTTAGCAAATTTCGTAAACGTAAACGGATCATTAAACGTTTACACGTTTAAACTGAAACAACTCTATCAAATACTGACCTGTTGTACGTCTGGCAGCAACTGTTCCACACAATCTTCTTTCTTTGCTTTCCATATGCAAGGTACATGAGAAATATCCAGTTCAGGATCAGCAGAATTAATAAAGAAATCAATTGCTCTCAAGGCAATACCCAGTTTACGTATCACAGCTGGTTTACGGGTCTTAGGAGGTACCTTTCCAAATAGTTCAGATCTGATAACGTCCATCGGGGATACAGTACCTTTCAGTTTGTGGGAGTAGCTGAAATCAGAAATGAAAACATCTGGGTTGAAGAAAATTAAGTAAATCTGTAGAGTTTATATTCTTCAAATTCCTATGGTACATTTACTTTCCAAAACTGTCCATATTTTCCAAAAATTACTGATTGTAGCCACGTACCATGAAATTTTTAAAATGTTTATTCAATTCAAAATATCTGATCTACATGTACCAATGATTAGATGTTTTGATTTGAATAAACTTTTGAATTTCTTAGTAATTTTGGAAAGTTTGGGCAGTTTTGAAAACTGAAGATTTCACAGATTTTGCAGAATATGTTTATAATTATATAAACGTTAACTGCAGTATGAAAAGGGTTCCATGTTTACTATTGGTTTTGCTTTGTTAAGTGAATGAATCAACTGATTTATTTTTAATTAGCATATTTAAAAAAGTGTAGAAATGTTAGAACAGGTATGACTTGCTTTTGTTCCGGTACATCTAAATCACTGAATTTGTTGTGTAATAATTTTAAAGTCCTTATGCTGCAATAGTAGAATTTATTATGAACAATTAAAACCTTAGGCAATGATTAATTACAGTACAGAATTTCAATAAAAAGTTGTTTTACAGCAAATATTATCGAAATGGAGCAAACAAGGTGTTTCTAAAATAAGTTAGGTCTGCAGCCTAAATAAAAATCAGTTACAACTGTATTAAATAAAGCTGATAATTAACATCACAAATTAATGGATTATGAAGTAGATGATAATTATGTGTTGACAAGTGTCAGTGCTGACATCATTTATAGTTGATGGCAACAATACAGTGTCAAGTGTAGTAGCACCAAATAAATAAACTTATTGCAATGTTTTAAATACCATAATAAAGAATAAAGTGTTTTATCTTCTTCTTCTTCACATGTGTTGGTTAAACCCAGCCCAGCTGCAAGCAGCGCCAGATTAACCTTTTCTGCTGCCTTAGGTGCCATTATAAACTTCAGAAATATTGAGAATACTGTTAATTGTACTCTACTGTTTAGTCATATGTTCATGTATTTACCACTTAGTTAGAATTAAAACACGGAACTGTTAAATTAATTCCGCGTACTACAAATTATATCTACCGTGGTTTCTTTCACTTTTTGTGGATTATTTATTTATTACCAGTCTTTTATCAAGAAGGCCGCATCGCAGATTTTAATTTCTGTTCTTTATCAAATGACGATGGATGCAGGCTGAACAGACCCAAGGGGGTGCATCCCCCCCCCCAAATTGAACAGGAAGAAAAAGAATTAAGAGAAAAAGAAAGAAATAGCCTTGATAACATTAAAAAATTACTTGAAACAGTGTTTTATTTTTTTTTACTACAAATATTAAAAAATCGCCCGGATGGTCTTGAGCTTCATTATTTTTTAAAAAAGATATTCAGCTCCCTCCAAATTGATTCAGTCGCCACTAATGCGGGAGAAGTTAGAACCAGAGAAAGCAGTGAACTACATTGCCGCTAATGTCTGAGTGAAATGAGGGCGAACATATTTTATGTTCCTAACTGTTTTTTTACTCCATTTTTTCAATCATTTCCTTTCTTATTCTTCTTTTCAATGGGATTAGAGGGCACCTAGAATCGTCTTGTCATCAAAAGAAATGAAATTCTCTGAAAACATTGCTGCTCTGTCCTTTCTGACTGTTTTACTGTAAAGGATTTAGAGGTGGGCGCATGAAGTGACTCACGACGTGTCACGGACTCACGGCGCTCACGCGTGAGTGACGTGAGATTTTTCATTAGTGAAAAAACGTGCGTGAACGTGAGTTTTCAATTTAATTAAAATATCACATAAATTCACGCGTGACATGACACTCACGAAAGTGAAAAAAAATCTGAACATCGTAGGAGAATGTTGTGAGAAATTCCGCCGAGAAAGAGGGAGAAACGGGTGGGGACCAGGGGGGGGATTTGGTAAACAACGATCATACTGGTTTGTTCCCCGCCCAACATACTACTTTTCATCTCCTTTTCAAAAATTTGCTCAAAACTTGCATATCTCTAACAGGAAACGAGATAATTGCACTTTTAGGAAAGGCATTAATTAACTAGTGAAAAAATGTAACGCAGTCTTTATATATATATATACAAAACATGTGTTTAAATTAACACTGGCAAGTGGCAACGTCGAACGTCGGATGTGCAAAAAATTATAATGCGCAGCAGGGAATTCCCCGCATAGCATGTGATTTTTCATGAATGGTTAAAGGCAAGCTTGAAGCGGGCGTGGGAAGCTGTTTTAAACTTTTGTCCAGGAATATTTTTATTGTCGTGAGTCTCGTGAAATCTCGTGACACGGTCGTGCGTGAAGGGACAAGGCATAAATTTCTCCGTGAGTGAGCATGATTTTTATTAAGTAGGACTACGGCGATTTTTTTCGTGCGTGATCGTGACCGAAAATGCACTCACGCGCCCAACTCTACTGCTCTCCCAGTTTCAACACATAGAAAATGATAAAGAACACAATTGGAAATATTGAAAAGATACTTGTGTATGAGTAGATTTTCAATGTTTTCAAATTCATCCAAGTACAATATTTAAACTCCAGATGATCAAAAAAATATCTACCATCATGGTAAAAAAAAAAAAAACAGTACAGAGACAAGTTAATATTTTTAAAAGAGAAAAATGGATATTTATGATCATTTTGCAGGTACACTGGTTCCAAAAATTCAAAATATAGTTTCTCAAGATTTAAGCAACTTAGGTAGTGTACATCTTGCAAAACCATTCTGGTGTATTTCATTCTCAAATCAGCACAAATGATTTTCCTTTTAAAACAAACTACTTGCAATCTGTAGCCTTACTTCAATTAATAAGATTACAGTATCTTATTACATGTTATAATCTTTAAATATTAATTTAATTTATATTTAATGTGATGATAACTGCCAATGAGAATCCTATCTTAAAAATAATTTTCCAACTTTTGAAAAACTGATATAATTTTTACCTCAAACTCCAATAAAAAGAAGAACTGGAACGATAAAGTGTGTTAAGAATAAAAAGGCAAGGCCAGCATTCACAAAGTGGGGGAAAATTAGCATGATTTATTAGAATGCAAGGTTATTCAAGTGGGAATTTTAAATTAGAACAAACACCATTTTACACATGTTGAAATTGCCATTGCAATGCATTTTAAAAAATATTTCATTAGGCTTACTAAAGTTTTAACTAAAAATTAATATCCACTTCCATGGTACAAGCTATTATACACAGGCCTCTGAGCTTACTTTATCTTTTCATTAATTTTCAAATTTATAAATAACCCAAGAATTCTTTTTTCTTCATAAAATGCAACTAATATTTCTAATCACAAAATGACAGCCACACTAATTCCTAAATGACATTAAAAGCTTTAAATAAATATTTGTAATAATGTTATTACAGAATTTCAACCATATCAAATATACAGCACAGGGTCTAGGACCTGTATTCTTTAATTATTTTTTTAGAAAAGATGACAATTCCAATTTTCCTGTGCAAAATGACTGTGTATTGTAGAAATATACTTTCATGCTCTCTTAGAACATAATGCAAAAAGCAAACACAAGCATGCAATTTTAAACATTATGACTAAACATACCTTTGTTCGAGAATCCTGCAAATATGGAAAATTCAAAAATCTTCGTATTAGGTTATAGGGACAAGCAAAGTGAAGGGCAATATATTTAGCTAATAGGCTATGTATTAATAATGAGTCTATTTACACTCACCTTAAATGTATCATTATAAAATCACATGCTCGTAAGAAATGAAATTATGCTCTCTTCTAATTAGGCTAAGTCAAAATGCACTACTCTGTTGAGTTACTCTGAATCTATACTACTATTATGTTTGTAAAGGAGAGAGAAAAAATAGAAGTTTGTATGTATTTGTAATATGGAGAGGAACCAGCAGTTACATTTCATAATTTAACATACTGTTACTTACCTCACTGAATACTAAATGAATGATAAACATTTTTCCCTCGTAGTTAATTTTCTGGACATCGTTCCAGCGAAAGTGATGTGTTTTTCTGCTTCCTTGGAATGTTAGAATACCTGAATGGTTTATACCAAGATACAGCTGAGTCCCTCGATGATCCTAGAAATTAACACATAGTATGCTCAGTACTATCTTAGGCTTATTTAATATTTGTTTCAAATAGGCTTATTATTTGTTTTTCATCAATAAAAATGTAGTCTCATAAAGGAATATATTATACAACAGAAACTTCAAACACTGTACAAAATTAACCAGTTCTAATAATGAAGTAATTATATGTCATCGTGAATTAGTTTTACACAAGCAATCAAGCATGTACGGTAGCCTGTGTTTGTTAGAAATTTAAATACACATCTTGGCAGTTGGCAAGAAAGTATATAATTATGTAGCCTAGGTCTAACTAAGTACTAAGACTGTAATTTACCATGTTTTACAATGCTGCCCTGTATCTACAATTTATTATAGCGTGGAACAAAAGAAGTTGAAAAACTAGCCTACTAAGAGAAACTTGTAACACAATAATCATGTATGCTGACAAGTTAGACCAGTGGTCCTCAAGAACAATATTTCTGTGGTCACAAATGTGGCCACCAAGAGTTTGTAGTGGCTGCACTAAGTAAAACTGCCACAAATTTTTGTACTCAAACTTTACTAAAACAGTATTAAAATTTGAGAAATTTTCCGATTTCCAAAATCAATCTACATAAAACGCAGTTTACATTCTTGGAATAAACGTTGCATTTCTTTGATTTGTATAGTCAGGAAGGAATATTCAGCCTTCCCGCTAACGGTATTGCAAATTTATAATTTACAAAAATTTAAACCAATCTTTTTGAAAACTAAGCTTTTTAGCAAAACATTCATGACATGAATTTGGTTTTCATTTTTCACTCCTTTTTTCAGTTCTATCCGAAGAATTCTGCAGTAGCATTGTCTCTAATTATTTTCGAGCTCGTGTTTTTAAGAGCAGCAATTCAGCTACAAGAAATAATGTTAACTGTTTTAAAATCTGAAATGTCTGGACAGAAAATAACTGCGCAGTATATATGCGTATATATATATATTAATATATGACCTTCAATTACAGTTGTATTCTTAAGAATAAGATAATTTGAGATTGATTTTGTGGTGCTATCCCTTACGGAAACAAACTTGTTTGCTGAAATGTGCTTAAATTTTAATTCCTGAACTTGATATTATTAATGTCTTTTATAAAATTACAATTAGAAAAGTTCGCCATCATGGCCACATTTGAGGATCACTGAATTAGACGACTACAAAATAATATGACATTTCTTTACATTCTATGACTGCTAGAAGTTTTCTTAAAAGTAGGGAATACATAACCAGATTTTTTTTGTAAAGTTCTGTTTAAACAAATTGCTAGTAACCGTTTACGATTTCTAAAAAAAAATATTAAGACGAACACGTAAATCTCAACAAATTTAAACATTTTACACAGCATTTTTCTTGGCTGTTTCTTTTCTTTGAAATATTTTTGTTTCATTACGATCGGATAACAGGCTCGAGAGTTATCGACTAAAAACCAAATAGCTTCGATCAAGTGACGAGAATAATGAAGAAATCAAGTGTTTATGGAGCAACAGTGTCATTAAGAGAGTGCAGAAAAATATACAGACGACTTATATATAGTTATATTATACTGTGGAACAAATGAAACTCTTGAAAGGGCCTATCCATATCAACTCAGGCAGAAATTTTGAAATTTGTACCATCATGTTCTCAAAAATTGTTTAAATTTTTTTTGGTGAAACTAGATGCAAAATAATCAGACCCCTATTTTTT
>JAQFYR010000506.1:0-12520 GCA_034694985.1 Campodea silvestrii
TAAAACACAAAAAAGTGTGAGAAAGCACAGTTCAACAGCCCCTGAAAAACGGCAGGGAGCACGGGATAAAGTATTGATTAGCATAAACTCCTACTATTTTCCCTTTAAATTATGTATCACAGTGAAAATATGTGATACATAATTTAAAGGGAAAATGCTGAAATAAATATAAAACACAAAAAAGTGTGAGAAAGCACAGTTCAACAGCCCCTGAAAAACGGCAGGGAGCACGGGATAAAGTATTGAGTAGCATAAACTCCTACTATACTATTCGTATCACCAAATAGAATTTTATTAAAGTATCTACTGTGATGTGTAAAAACGAAGTGAATTAGTTTAAATAAGTATGTTAAATTATTGATGTTTTGAACCTGATGATGATCATCCCCTCTTTTTATTCCCATTATCTTCTTTTCATGGGGGATAGGGTAAACTCCCTATCCATACAGGGCCTTGAATTATTATTGTTGTTTACGTTTACGTATAAGCTCCATCATTATATTGAATGAATGGCGACACTTTATATTTGTGTGAATGTATATTTTGTATTGAAAGTAGAGGCTACGTAGAACATTATTATACCCCCTTGTTGCTCCAACAAAAAATACTTAACAGCAGATCGCAATAATCAATGGAACTAAAGTCTTAAAGCAAATAATCAAAGGAAAATATATTAATAGTTCAAAGAATATGAGTATTAGTCAGAATTTGATATGAACCTTCACAATAAGTGCTGGTTTACCAAAATCATTCCTTATGGAGATGCTGTATTACAGTTTCATAGTTTTACTCAAGTCAAATTGAATATACATGCAAGCCATATAGAAAAAATGGTAATTTATTATATTCAAAAACTTAAAGCTCCATATCTTTAATGTTCCCAATTCGTATCACATACGTTTCCTGTTATTTATCATTACTGTAAACAGCACTTATCTGTCAACAACACTTAAGCAGCACTTATCTTGACCTCAAATTTCATGTTAATGCTATTTACACTAATCTTGTAGAATAAACATTTGCTGAATCCCGATTGACAGGGGCGTCTTTAAAAAAATTGGGGTCCAGGCTGCGTTCCACTAAGGGGTTCTATATCCATATCATTAGTGTATTTTTTAACTTTTTCTCAAAAATCGAAAATATAAGTTAATGTCTGACCGTCAGCAGGAACTCCGAAGGGGAGGGGGGGATTTACTTTTTTCCTGAAAAATGTACAGTTTTGATGCAATCTTTTTAGAGACAACCCCTGAAAAGTAGAACAATCTGATTCAAGGAATTCCCGTGAAAGCGAGGGCTAAGTTTTTTTTTAATTTAAAGAAAAATCGCAGATTTTTAATGAAACTTTTCGAAATTTTTCCTTTACCTTCTTATTTTTTCACTTGAACATTTTTCAAGGAATCAGGGAAGGGGTTTGAACCGCAAAAACCCTTCTTCTCTACGCTACGGGCCCACCGCGTAATGTGAAAACCAATAGCACTTTTAAATTTGAAATGTGTTGCATAAATTGAAGCAGAAAATAATACATCCGAGTGAAGAACGTTGTTTTTATGCAATTTCAAGAGAAATTGCAAGTTTTTCTGCATTTCATGTAATTTTACATTCTATTCTGGTGCTGGGGGAGTACGGGGACCCCCTAAATCCGGGGGCTCCCAAGCAGGAGAACCAAAGATAAAATTATGCGCCCCCTTAAGACTGACCTGCTGAGTGGCTATGTTACTTGAATTACTTCAGCTGTTAACATTACTAACGCTGTTTAGAACCTTTAAAGCTTTATTCCTTTTTTGAGTGAAATTTTGTTAGATATAACTAATGAGTTGAATAAATTTCAATATTGTCTAAGTTTGAATATTGAATAATAACAATAATGCCGATTATAATGAATAAAAGATAACTTCAAGAATGTTAAAACAATATTTGTATTTAAAGGAAAATTACACACATCTGCTTTTGACTTCTCTTTTTTGTATCCGTACACTAATAATGAAATATTTTCCGGTATTCAAAAAACATACATTCCGTAAGGGCAACGTGATGGTTGGTTGGCGTCATCACGGATAATCATGGTTACTGTTAAAAATCTTCTCTTTGTGCCAATTCATGAAATTTTGGAAGTTAAATTGATATTATAAAGGCAATGCCAAATATTCCTTAAAGTGGTCAAACCAAATTCTAAGTGTTTCCAATCGGGAACTTTATTTCTTCTTTTCGAAGTTATGGATCAATAATTACTGAACTTCAAGGTACATATTAACGAAACCTCTCCACTGCTAAAGCACCTGGTTGAACTATATTTACCTACCGCTCCCTCGAAATCAATATTCTTTTGCGATTCACACAATTTCATTCAAAATGACAGTTTGTTACATACAGAACTTCTGGATGAAAACATCATTTCTGTCATTGCATCGAAAAGTGGGCAAATAATTTCCACAAATAATGATTGATAAATTTGGATAGTATTGGTCAACACAAATCCAATGATGCATATTATGCTGGAAAAAGATTTTTACGAGAAATTTGTTAAAGGAACATCATTTCTCGATAATTCTCATGAAATAAATTCGTTTGTGAGAGCAAATAAAATACTGTATCGGTATATACTGACTCAGCCAAATCAAACGATCTGTAATATATTAAAATTCCAAAGTTAGCTATATTAACAATTATTATGGTTAACAAATATTTCTTGTGGCAAATATACCTTCAGTTCATTTCGTTTTAAATCACTCAAAAATGCGGTGTTGGCACATCAATATCTTGTTTTTTTAAACGCTATCACGAATTCATGATCGTTGATATATATGACGAAGAAAAGCAATGTTGCATTTTAGATGGTCTTTGAATTTAACAGTTATGATGGATAAAATCAAATTTAACAGCGAAAGCATCATTGAAATTTGATCAGAGTTTCAGCATATGGTAGCATTTTCGTTTAGCAAAACAATGTCGCAGTTCTTGAAGTCACCAACTTTAATTTATTTATCAGCATGTGAAGTGCTTAACACTATTATCGAAAGAAAAAGATATGCTTAGTCATAGTTAAAGGAATTACTGTAGGTACAAAGAAAGTCAGAAAACTTACGAACATCTGTGATATTTTACAAGACATCCGAGGTATAAAGGTATTTTGCAAATCGTCTTCAGATTAAAATACAAATACTACAGTCAATAACAAGTTAACAACTTCAAAGGTTATATTAAGGTAAATTAATAACACCTTGAGAATAACTGTGTATGCTAAAGGTATGCATTAATTTACATATTTGAAAAAATGTATTTAAATAACACCTAACATGTTGACGTATGTTTGGTTCATCCTCGAGCATTCCGTGGTGTGATGAAATTAATTTCTTATAAATCCATAACTAGTACTTTCCCAATGTATTATATAGTTAAATATATCACTGATTAGTGATTAGCACCAACCGTGCAAACTGTTTTGGATTTGTAGAGTATATAGATCTACTCACTAGATAGCAACGCAGCAAGATGGAAAACGGATATAGGAAATTTATTTTGAGACTTATTTTTAAAATTTTTAAGGCGGTCATGAAACATATTTCTATTACCATAAATTTTAACTGATACTTTTCCACTTGTAATATCTCTGCCAACTGTACAATGTACCTTCGCCGCAAAACAGTTCCTCAAATTTATGCATTACAGCAGTGAACACAATGTTTTCAACGTTAATGTTTTCAACATTTTTCAATGTTACCAAAAACAAATATGTTCAGACTTATTTTTTGGAATTTTTGACAAAAAGCTGAAGAGAGGGGAGTCTTCAGAATAAAGCCTGAGATTTTGTTAATGACATTATATGTTAAAAACGTAAAAAGTATCACAAAGTGCTTCCTACATTCTTAGGCCCCAATATGTCGTAGTACGCATTGGTTTATCAACTTATACAACGTGATATTAACTGCAGTATCATGGGTTTTTTGATGTAGTTAAAGGAGTTTTATGGTCCACTATTACTTTCTTGATTTTGTTAATTTATTTTCCGGTTGAAATAACAAATGAATTTCCATGAGATAAATATTGCTCCCACACCATGAGTTTGATATACAATAATTCAGTGACAAAGGAAAATTTTTAAGTAATAATATTAAATTGACTGTGTCTCTTTTAGGTTTGTAGATATGTTCCACAGAACTTCGATAAATATATTACAATGCTTATTCACAATCTCAAGTTTTCTTATACTTGCTATTTATTTATGGCACACTGATATGTACGGAGAATCACTGGACACGTTCAAATCTACATTACCTTATTTAGAAGACAGTTTCTCTGGTAAGTTATTATTTACAATCAATGCCGTAAAATTTAATGTCAATATCTGAAAATTTCAGGTATTATTTACAAAGCTTTTGCTCAGCTAACATGTAAAATTTCTAATCTTTCTTCATCAGATATACAATATGAAAATAATGTACAAGAAATTATAACAAAACGTTCTTATGGATATAAAATGTATTTACATAAATACAAAAAAGTTAAAGAAGCAAGTTTATCCTTGAATAGTTTTAAGCAACTCAGTAGCTCACAGACATCTGCTGCCAGCTGAGGTGTTAATAGGTTATGTCGTTCCATCGATATCGCTAACTACTCCTCTCTTCCATTTTATACAGTAAATTTTATTTCATAGTACTGCTTATAAATCTAAGGTGATCTTGAAATTGTTAGTAAAATTCCAATACATTTTTACTGAATTCAATGGTTACTATTTTGTAATATTCACTCCATTGTAATTTTTTTCTTCGTTGATAATTGCGGCAGGTAATATCTGACTTATCCACAATTAAATCGTCCACCACCCCTCCTCACTGTGCTTACGCACAGAGAGGGAGACATTACACACAAGTGGGGGAACCTTATGCTTGCCAAAATTTTATCGCTGAGAATGTAAATAGACTGATCAGAAACTTTTTAATTCCTTTATTTAACAACCAAAGAGATTGTCCTAAACACCTGACAATTGTGGAAAGATTTTTTTTATTCAACCAAAAGTTCCACTCATGGATTCAGTCCGAAGGAACTATTTTTGGGTCATCGACCAATCCCCTGTACCGAATACCGACCAATCCCGTGATTGTAAATCACTACTTGAAAGGATTGCCAACATAAACAGAGTAGCTAAATATAGTGTTGAACAGAGTCGAGGCAATTTATTTTGATCGCAATAAGAGTGGTAGTTCCATCCATCAACTGGATGGAACACATTACAGAGGTGTATGAGTTATGTTTAATCAGAATTGCGCTCTTAAAATATGAACTTCAACATATCAACAATTATTGTAAATTGGTTGCGATCAGGTTAGCTTTGAAAATATCTTTACAACTAGGATTTGAAAAGATCACAATCCATTCCATGAAAATTTACGTGGATTTGCAGTTGGGTAGATAATTGCTGCAAAGCCAATGCAAAAACTGCTATTAAACTTACTGCACTTATCAGGGACACTCATTCCTTGATATCACTGTTTCACAATGTGCTATTTAACCATATACATGTTCACTCTGGTAATGAATTTAACGACCTTGCCGATGACGTTGCCTATTTTGGTGCTTGTAAATATGATTACGATAGTTTGCAATCTGACATATCTTATTATTTAGTTTTGTGCAGTTCCTGTCTCCTTTACTAGCCAGTTCGTAATACCAGATTTAATTTAATTTTACAGCATTTACTAAATATTTCTTGCAGGTTATTCAACTCAATATTGCTATATTCCAAAATAACTTCAGGTGTTCTATTCAAACTATATTCCTTACTCCACAAAAATGTCAATACGATATTCTCTTGTACTAGCTTCCAAGTAGGTAATTCGCCATTTCCCCATACCTTCCTTGCACCTTTCCTTTTTTTCTCTCCTTTTCAGGTACATCCATGGCTCGTATGCTTGGCGTTGGCCATTCCTTCGGTACTCCAAGCTGACGCTTTTGGCCTTTACATGAGAATTTACCATACAATGCGACATTTTGATAATGTTCACACAATTTTAATAAAGTCAATATACTACATTTTTGATAAGTTTGTGACAATCGTACTTTGCCCAATACCCTTGAAAATCATAGTAACTATTATGTCAACATCCATCAAAGGCCTCAAACTCAGTTTCCATTTACATTTCCCATTTTGTATACCATACTGGTATAAATATAAAAACAAAGCTTTGTAATTTTACAAATACTCCACATGTGTCGCAATGAATATTTCAATATTTCTTGAAATCCCAGTTACACATCATTACTGTTTTCAAATTATTGTAATGCAGATTATGGCGGTGATATTGCTCTGAGGGGAATATTTCGATGTATAATAATTGTGTTATACACTGCCGTACTATTAAACATCTGCGTGAATTATTCAGTCTTGTGAAAATTATCATGTTTACACTGTTCGTTTTTTTAGTAATATACACTTCTCTGTTTACTTGGTTTTTATTTCAATCAACAAGTTTCGGAACTCAAGGTTCCATTTTCAAGAGAGTATCATACTGTAAAATGACAATTTCATGTCATTTTCAAGTAACAAGTTTCGGACCTCACAGTTCCATTTTCAAGAGGGTTTCAAGCCATTGAGTGAAATAAAAACCAAGTAAACAGGGAAGTGTATATTATTAAAAAAATGAACAGTATAAAGAGTCTGTTGTTGTCCGATAATTTGTATTATTTTATATGTCATGTTTAATTTGACTAAAAAAATATTGAAACTGATATAATATAAAGCATGAATTGTTTCATTATTATAACATTACCATATCCTGTGCAAAGCTGGGTATTTGAGCTGCCCCTGGTGTATTATACAGATTGATGGTATTTCATACGTGCAAATTAACATGTGCCTGTTCCTATCTACATCATATTAACATTGTTATTTCCATTCCATTTTCAGTAAAGGAATCTGGCTCTCCTGTTATAAGTGTAGCTGGTATTGGTGACTTCGGAAATCTCATTGGTGAATATGCTGTGGGATTTGGATTTTCAAAACGGTTAAGAGGAAATCTGATCATTCCTAAAATCATGAAAGAGAGGATGGAGATTTACTTTGAAGGTGAATCAATACATGATAATTTATTAAGGCCATTAGTGTGTGTTGCTTATTAGATATCTCAAGGGAATGTTATAACGAATTAGAGCTATATGGTATTCAATGAAGATTACTAACTGCAATTTTTTTAAAGACAGAAAATGCAAGCCAATCCAATTCTATATAATGTGTAACATAATCAGAATGACATAAGATTCATTTCTACTCTTGAAGTAAGGAAACTTGATAAACTTGATGTAAACATGATCAAAACTTGCCACCGATGTACGTTATAAAAGGTTGCTAACAAAAGTATGTTTTTTTAGAATAGAAGAACGTATATATCTATTCAACTGTAACGTATATGACCATTCCCTGTGGCATTTATTTTGTAATCAACAAGTTTCACTTGTCACTGGAGTTATGAAGATGTATTTTGTATTCTGAATAATAAAAAAAATAAAAAAAAATGTGACCCTGAGGTCAATTGTACCATGCGAATAAGTATTATTGCATGCAATAAAATCGTGTCGTCTTATTATATATACAAATACGGCATATTATAATACAGTTAATAGATACGAAATAATTATCATAATTATACATATTCACAAAACAATTTTTCAAATCTACAATTTGGTAATTCTCAAGGTTATGTACAGCATCAACGAAGTCCCATTTGTTTTGCCACTAACAAATGCATTTAAATATTCCTCTGCAAAACATTTTACATTCCGTTATAATATGCTTTAAATATTATTGATAACATCGTTGTTGCATTTTTCATAAGTGGCAAATGGAAAATTTATAATTCGAACAAAATTAAATGAAAATCACGTTCAATTTTAGTTTCACATAGAAAGAGCTATGGTGTCTGGGCCATTCTGATTTCAGGTATCCGCTCACGGAAGCAATATAGTTGCATGTATGATTAGATAATTGCACTCCAATGGGTATGAACAGTCCTGGCTCCTGGGTGTACTCAAATTCAATCTGTCTACAACACATTCCTCGCACAAGAAGATATTATACTATATCCCAGTATCCAAGTCTAAATAAACACAACATATATATTTTTTAATTATTATTCTTTTTATTCTTGATAATGCCCATGACTTGCGAAACTAACCTTCTACCTTAACAGTACCTATTATGATTAAAATTACTTAACCATCACGATGACTTTTGAAACAATAAAAATCAGGTAAAAAGTAATAAAATACGATCGCACTACTTACAGTTTGTACTACAATATAAAGGCTGCAGAAGTACATAGTGCAGGCCAAGAACAATTGTATTATTTGAAAAGTTGTTATATACCAGTCCCAGATAAAGTACGTCATTTAAGAACAATTAGCAAACGATTTCAAAATTTTCCGGTTTTCAATCAATGTGGCTATCAATATAACAATAATTACCCTAATTTCAATGTCATTTCCAAACAAAATTTAAAAAAATATGGACTGCATGTACATTATAAAATGTTTCATTAGGTATCACCTGCTCCAGTAGAAATGTAAATAATGGCAGCGTATGAAAGATTAGTTACATCGTGAATTGTTGATTATGAGTTTCACAACTTCTAGGATTAAGCTAAGCAATTGTAACTAATTGTGAAGTAATTAAAAGTCTTAATATAATTATTACGGCAGCATTTCAGAATAAGACATTACCTTGCTAATAACAATAAACTTGCATGCAGTGCACCTAATTATACCTAAAGCTTTGACATAATTATGTTTCCATATAACTTGTGTCCCGCCTAACTTTATTTCCTTCTAAAAATAATTCGAATTGTATTCTAGTGTACATAACCATGTCTGCATAAAATTGTTGAATGTTAAAGAGAAAAATAGGTTACTGCTCTCCTTTAATTGAACCATGTTGGAACGCTAATTTCTTGTAAACGTCTTTTGAAATTTAATTAGTTGATGCTGTTGCTATAAAAATAAACAGTTATTATGCAATTCAAACCCAGAAAAGATTAGTGTTTAGTTTTCGGAGTGCATAATGTTAATAGATAATATATTTGTAAAACTCCTTTTTTAAGACTAAGGGATACTTAGAAACGTATTTAGATGTTGTTATCGAAGATAAGGAAGACATTTTCTGCTAAGATCTGCTGTTTCAACACGTAAGTGTGAATATGTCAGGGCATTTAGAACAAGGCCGTATATAATAAAAAAATCGGAGGGGTTTTTGCTGAAGAAATTTACGAACAAAATAAACGGCGACATTTTTACAATTTTTAGCTCAAAACATGCAGTTTTAGTGCGGATTTTAAGAAATTTTTCGATTTTCTTTTTTTCAAAATTTTCTTTATTTTTGCTTCTTTCTTTTTATTTCTTTCCATTTGGGGGAGGGGGGTTGAACCCTAAGAACCCCTCCCCTAAATACGGCCTTATTAGTAGTAGGACTTAGTAGGAGGGTTCTTCCCAAGTAATTCTTAATTTATCGACGCTAGATGTTAGGGCCTTCTTCATCTCCACGCGCTACCTTTAATTATTTGATTTACTTCCTTATGTACAAATCAATCGTTTTCGAACAGTATTTCTATTAAATTTATATGTAAAATGAATATCACATAACATCCAATACGTTTCATAAGAGAAACGTGATTACGATGGCAAGCTAGGATGTCGCTATCTACTACTGTTCAACATGAAATGTCAGAAAGATCATTCATATTCTTTTTATGAATTCTAGAACTACCATGTGGTGAAGAATCACATTCGAACTCCAATTGGACTGAGGTAAATACAGGAGAACTTCGTGAATGGAAACTCGCACCGCCCAACAGTTATATCAAAGTACCTGGTACTCCAGATGATGTAGATATTTTTAATCCATATAGAAAGGAACTTCTTCAACATTTAATACCAAGGTAATTTATTTCCAAATTAATACACATCAACAAAAAAATTAATCAAATGTTATTATTTATTTACTTCTTTCACAGAAAAAAATGGACGAATTTTGCTCAGGAACATATAAGAAATATTTCACTGTCATTTCAAGCTAATGTGAATAATGGAAATATTATTTTCGTATCCATTCATATCAGAAGAACTGATTATATTCAACATATGAATCTATGGCAAGGGCATGTGGTTAGTATGAAAATTCCCAATTCCAATAGTAATATAGGTTAATGCCAATAATGCGTAATTACCTTTTGGAATTTTCGTACATGAAATTAGAGTAATTATCCCGTCCTTAGGATAACAGCTGCTTTTCTCCCATTAGGTAACACATGAGTAGAGGTGAATTTTTTTCGCAGCTTTATGTTACTCCATTTAAACAGCAGTGGCGCCAGCGGGGTGACCGGGGGGGCATGCCCCCGTCGGCAAGGGCTACCCCCCCCCGTCGGACGACTTTTACCGAATCGTCAGAAAATCGATTTTTTTTCCTTTTTCAGAAACGCAAATTTTTAGAGTATAATGAACACTTTCCGACAATATAATAACAGACTAACGATTTACTTAGAGCACTATGTCAGACATTTTCAGTCATCAAATTCCGACAAGATGATAAACAAAATGAAATAATTTATATAAGGTCTTTAACTCGTTGGGAACTTAACGACGGCTTAATAATAATATTTCAACACAATCATATATAACTTCCTTTTGGAATTCCGACGACATATTTCGCATCCGGATTATTTTATTTAAGTCACGACCTTCGCGTCTTCGCGACGTCGATCTTTGTAACTAAAGAGGTGTTTGTATAATGACGATTTATTTAAGGTTCAGTATGAAATTCCGACAACACATTTAAGCTAGCCGCATACCATAATACTGGCGTCGGAACGTAGCGGATCAGAACGGAATTTTTTTTTTTTTAACATGGAGTTAAATGGGAAAATTCTGCTCCGGTCTGATCTGATGCGTTCCGATTCGACGTGATGTGAAGTCTTTCACCTATATTAGTGCACATGATATTTTTTTGGGTCGTTTCCGTTCTGATCCGACGTAGTGGGTGAGACGCTTATTTACTGGAATCAATAGTTCTTTAAAATAGACTGCATTAAATTTAAGCTTCTCACCCGCTACGTCGGATCAGAACGAAAACTAAAAAACATATTGTAGGTATTCTTATAGGTGAAAGACCGCACACCAGGTCGAATCGGATTGGAACGTTTTTTTTTTTCATTTAACTCCATGTTAAAGAAAATTCCGATCCAATCCGACTTGATGCGCGGCTAGCTTTAGATGCACCTCCTTAAAATTTCGCGTATGTACGTATGAACTGGAACGAATTAATCACTTGTACAAAAGATCGGAAATATTTTTTTTCGGAACACTATTTTATACAATACTGATTTATTGGTAACTGTACAACTATTTATGCTGTGTATCAACTACTTTTTCATCATATCGAGGATGCACAGACAAGCATAGTTGTAAAAATGAGGGATTTCTTCAAAGATAGATATTCACTTAATTATACCTTAAATTGAATTAAAAACTCATAATTGATTTGAAAACCACAAAAATTCGTCCTCGCTCCGCTCGGGCTATTATGATTACTTATTCCAGGCTTTGCTTTCTCGTGTAGGTGTACTTGCATCTACAACTTTGCTTTGATAATGGCATTTCTCATCACATTTTTGTTTTTTGAAGTATCTAATGAAAAATTCAATAAATTTCAATAGTGGCATATCCTCTTGAACTAGAAACCACATAATTTGAAAATCCAGTTAGTGTAATTACAAAATTTGCTTACAAACACCTTTTTGTATTTTATGTAAAAATAGAAATAAGGAAAAGAAGTAAAATTTATTTGTATAAAACAACACCAGGGATGTAGTATTCGAAAAACTTGGATTCAAATACCGATTCCAATAGTCTACCACATATTATTGTGATTTTATTAATACCAATTCCAATACCAATATTTTAATCATTTGAATACCAATAAGAAAAGCAATTTTTTCCAAATACTATTCGAAAAATATGAATACCGATTCCGATACCAATACATTAGCCATTTTTGAAACCTCCGAATATACCTGCATGTGAAACGAATTTTCCGAAGATCCAGTGTTGGTCTATAATAGCACCACAGCTTTAAATGCGTTTATTATAATATCCTAATGTATACTTTACATATATTGTTTTCAAAGTGAAATTCACCTTTAATATATATCATAAAAAATACTGAAAGCAAAATTGACTTTAAAAACAACGTCACGTGAATATGTAATCAATAAATTAATCACAAATGACCAAATGCATCATTGATATAAGCACTCAATGCTAAAAACGTTGTATGATTTTATTTTTCACGGATTCATGTAATTTTTAGTAGAAAATACTGCCAGAGAGAGAGATTGAGTGAAGAAGAGACACGATCAATGAATACAAATTTTGGGATTATCGCATAGAATTTTGGACAGAAAATGTTGTCAAAGCCACTCAAGAGTGAGCAATTAATTTACCAACATGTACATTGTGAGTGGTTCAAAATTATTTTATAGCT
>JAQFYR010000507.1:0-12514 GCA_034694985.1 Campodea silvestrii
GGAACAGTAGGATTAGCTGAGTCGGTTTGGAACGACCTTCATTCAGATGAGGGAACAAAAGGAAGGTCTTAACTCAAATAATCAGCACAATCATATGGAGATTGGGTTTATTTATTTTGGTGTTACCTCCTTCCATTACTTCTATGTTATGATAATACATTCCACTCTCTCAGTTTTGATGTAAGAGTTCATTGCATCTTTCTTTCAACAAAGAAGTTCATTAGAACTGGGATGGTTTTATAGATAACTTTACATAATAAAAAAAAATGTTCAAGGTACAAAACAAGTAAAAACTCAGTGCTTTAAACTATTTCATTATTTGAGTTCAGATGAATTTTAAAATTACACTGGTAACAGCACATCTCAAAAGATTTACATAATATTTCACATTTTATCCATCAGACCAACACAAAGTTTGAATTTTCCCAAAATATCTGTAGTATAAAATATTTCCTATCTGTTGCAAACTGCATGAGTCTTCATATTTTTTCCTCCTCCCATTGAAGAATCTCTCCACTGAGGCACTTGACCTCTACTGATTGACAGGCCCGCACAGATCTGGGCAAGTCTTCATAGCTTGTCACGAAGAAACATTCATACAAGAATAAATACTACTTGATTGGAAACTGTGGCAAAGATTAACTGTCCTTTATAGAGTTATTTTTGGAAGTTGTTGAGACAAAGTTGTATACTGTAGACCTATATCAGAAATATTTACATTTGTAATGTTGAAGTGATATCTTCAAAACATTCTTAAAATATAGCAGTCAAATGTAGCAGGATTTCTCCATATACCATTATCTGCAATCTTCTGTAGATATTTTTTACAGTTCCTTTGGTTAAGGATAGAATTTCTTTCGCTCAATTTTTACACGTATTTTATAGAAACACGATGCATCTAACAGCTTGAAGTTGTTTAGGTCTATTTGGCTATCTAAAAACAAGAACATTTGGTCCATAAGAGCAAGTCACACTAAGAGAGAACTTGCTTACTACGTTTTCTAAGGACGGGCTAATTTAGTGGAACACAAAGAGATCTTGAAGGAAAATGGCATTGATGTAGAAGGCATGCTTTAAATATAGAGTTATACACAAAGGAAATGTTGCCTTGTGCACTGAAAATGATCACAGATTTTCATTTGATGGGAATGTTTGATACTGTGCATGGAATAATTGCTAAATAATAGTTTGCACTCAAAAGCATTACAGGTTGATTTTTTTTTCTCTCATGAAGATGATAATCTTTAATTTTCTCCTCTGTAATTTATGTCAGTAAGAAATGTACATAAAAGAATTTGTAACATAAAAGTTATCTGAATGTAAAGTGTTAGGACATAAAGTATTTTGAAACACTAATAGGAAGAAGTTTCAAAAATTTCATTTTTTAAGAATGGTGTGTGTGTATGATGGTTGTGGAGCTGTCACATTATTAAAATTGGCCTCCATTTATTTGGGCTGTCAGATGTATTGGGGTGGGATTTAAGGGAGAGAAGAAGCATGGGGCTTCTGCCCCAGAGATGCAAAGTCATTCCCCCAACCAACGCCAGTTGGTCAAAAGATACAAAATGCAACGGTTCATTCTTTCTCAAAAAATTCTCCTTCTTGTTTGAGTGCTGAGGGAAAATACTTTTACGTATTCCAATATTTAAAAGTGTGGAATAGCGATAGTGTTTTGAAGTGTTAATCTGCTATTTTAGTGCATCAAAGCACCCGTAAAGTTTTTAAAGAGAGAGGCCTTGGAAAGTGGGAAACGTGATGGGCAGGCTTGGGCGAGACTGGATGAACGCAGCAGGAGACAGTGCCACAACTATTATGGGATAGTTGCATGGTGGTAGGATTATGGGAAAGTCCAGCGTAGGCAACCCTCATGTTCTATGTCTTTAACCTGTTCATACAATCTTGCTCTGTGGTTGGTGGAACAAAATAACTTTTGATTACTTGATGTGTAGTTAAGTGCAAGAAATTGTGCTAGCAGATGCTTCAGAGTGACTTGTGAAAATTAAGCATATCTTCTGTTTCATTAATATGTGAATCTTTGATGGTTCAGTTGACAAAAATTAGTGTAGGCTAATTTGTGTATGTGATTATACAAAGGATTACATATTTGGATACATTTGGAATTGAAAGGTTTGTGAGTTATTCCTATTTCATGCCAATGTAACATACCTACCATAATGCACGGTTGATATTTATTATCAATATGAATCATTTTTATCTTGACAGAAGCATTCCTAAATCAGATGAGAATTTTTGTTCTTCCACCTTTTGTTAGTTGAATATTGTTTCAAGCTATTGTTAGACTTTTTTTTCTCCTTTTCCAAAGGCTGATGCAGGAAAGATTTAAGTTTCTCATTGGTTGATAAGAGCTTTTGAGGAAATAAGTATTAGTCATCCTCCTAAGGTATTATACATGATAGACAGACAATATATCTCTTCACAGACACCTTTACCAGGTTCAAAGCAGATAGATTTGGTTCAATATTATACCATAGAAGGACATTTGATTAATTGTCGTACAGTAATGTTTAAGGAAAATGTTTGCTAGGGTGAGAAACTTCAAATATATCAAACATGTTTCATATACAATTATAACTATATGTGCTTCTAACATTTTCTAAAGCCATATTGGGATTATAAACATATTTCTTATTAAGAGATTTCATTTAAAATAATAATGCATTTGTGAACACTTCATAAATGCAAATAATTCTGATGAAAAATCATAAAAGAATATTGTGTGGTTAGAAGAAATTCTTATAATACAATTAAACAGAAATAAGTGAAGTTTAACAATAAGTAAACATTCTGTGGTTATTATTTTGTTAAAGATGGAAGAGTCATTACATTTTAATCAAGTACATATCAGAAATAATGTCAGATTCTTCTTTATATTTACAAGAAATGCCAGTTTTACTACTGATATTATGGTAATTATCTGCTTAGTCTGAACAAAGATCTGAGTTTGAAACATTATTCCTATAACTATTCTCGGAGAGATGGTAGCACCTATTGACTGGATTGTCCTAGGCTATATACCATATATTAACAGTTATAATAAGTGGATATTTAAGTAACTATTTCCAAATAGTTGAAAAAGTCATTGAAACTTGATGATTTTTAACGAAAAGTCGTAGACCGCCGGTATGTATTTAATATAAATGTAAGACTGCGGAAAAATCACTTGAACCTCTTCTACATATACGGTTTGATATACCGTACTCTTTTAAAAAATTAATATTACGGGATAAATAGCGTTAATATTTTACACTATTCTTTTAAAACTCCTCCAATGCGGTGTTCCGAAGATTCCCTGCCGTACCGTTCGTAAACGGCGAACTGTCCGGTGCTGGATACTGTTGTCACCGAGACCTACACTGGCTATTTACTGCGTGAATATTTATTGTGTAAATAGTATACTGTAACACACACTCTGATACGGGTATTTAGCTGCTTCAAACTATTTTATTTGGATGAATTTCCTTACTATTGATACGTAAAAAGATTTTATTTTATGAAGTTACTAAGTGGTGTAATCTAGTCTCGCTTACCGTGCGGAATAAAAACGCGGTTTTATTTTTTAAAAACAGAATATATTTTAAAGTTTTCTGGTCATTCATTGTTAAACAAGTAAACATGTTTCGTCATTTTTTAAACGTAAGTTTTGCTATATAAATTGTAAACAAATTTATGATTGTACTGTGTGTTGAATAAGTTTAGTTCTGAAACGGGAAAACATATCTTGGAATCTAATTTGCGAAAATCGTACATCTATTTAATTTAAAATGAAAATGTTGGTCGAGTATACGAGTTTATTTGTGCAATTCTGTTAGAATTCCTATACGTTACAATGGTTCGTTTTCAACTAATTGTAAAAAAAAAATGTTTATAAATGTGAATCAAGCTCGGTAAATTTCGGAGTCCATTTCTTTTATTATTGATTCTTATCATAGTTAAATGAGAGTCTTCCAAAGCGGTATGGTAATTTAATTAGCCATTTCTTACCTTAGATAAATAATAAAATCCTCTTTGGTGAACTGCGCAATAAGAGAGCGACTTTAACGACAGAAAGGGTTGTATCGGGAATGAAGTGTATTGGATAGTACAGTTTCCTCCAGCAAGACATTTTACAAAATCTCGTAATATTCTCTTATATTTTTAAAATAAAATTCCTCAATTTAGGATAATGAAAAACGAGTATTAAGCTCCCGATAAGATTAAATAATTATTGGAGCATCTAACATACATTAGTGCTGCAGAAATTATTACACCTTGGTATAGTTTTTCTTTCAAGCTGAAAAATCATTTCAATAAATAGCATACTGTCAGTAATATTAGTGTGCTGATTTTGTTAATGCTGCCGGCTACGGCCCTTTAAAACAACAGCAGAAAACTTGTATTACTGTATGTGATATTCTTTGTTAAATAACTACTTGAAGAAGGTGTATGGTAAAATAAATAATGTGAATGTTTCGTTTTCTAAATTTTCGCTAAGCTTAAACATTTTGCAGCTGGGATAAAAAAAAATGTAATTTTCAAAATTTCCATATTTAGAAACGCGCGATTTTGGTGCATGTTATACTTATAGCGAGAACTGCATAAGTTTACTATCCAACGATTCCAATCATTCGAGCTCAAACTTATTTCAGCAATTTAGCTGATATATGCTGGGAGTAAATGTACAGGATGATCATTGAACCACTACCTATAGTAGGTAGGGATTGAACATAATCAAAGACTTTAGGCCTACTTACTTCCATCAATTCAGTATGAAGATAATTTATTCGTAATTCAAACTATCTGCAATTCTCCAACCCTATTGTGTATAGAACTTTTAATGAATGTAACCAACATATCTCTTGTAAATTTGTCAATTGTTTTATTTTCAAGTATAGAGCAACAGAGGCAACAATTATAAGAAGCATCAAAACTAATTCTATTATGTAATTGAACTCCAAGTTCGTTGATAAAATAAAACTATTATTACCGTACCGGTATTATCATTATAATGTAGGCCATAACGAACTTTAGTCTTTATTTTCAAATTTGGATTGTGAGGATTCATCTCGTATTTCAGAATTATATAACTTATAATATTTAAAACTGTATCAATGGTATAATATTTATATAATTTATACAGCAGTGAAGTTTAAAATTGATCCCATGAGATTGTCCGTACAACAATCATCTGAACTACAGCGTTTCTCAAAGTCGGGGATACTTTCAAAGCGCTGGTGTCCCAAAATCAATAGGCTACCATTACAACTTTTTAAAAGTGAAATGACTACATTTGCTATGATTTAAGATTTAATCAACAACTTTGAAATCATTATTAGGGGTGTGCCGAATAGTGATTTTACCGAATACCAAATACCGAATGGCAAACCGAAGAGTATTTTTTTTTTACCAAATACCGAGTATTTTCCGAACAGTGATTTTGCCGAATACCGAATATTCATTACCGAATACCTCAGATATTCGACCGAATAGCCATACTTTTTAAAATTTATTCTTTATATTAAGATTCTACGGTAGATCATTGAATTCAGGAAAAATATTTTATATTCATGTTGTAAGAAAACTATAAAAATAGTAGGCTGCCAAAGAACAGAAAAACAAGTTCGGGGTGTTACAAATGAAATATTCTAAAATAGTAACTTACTCCACGTATAGTATAACATTGCAGTATACAGTATTATCTGAATGGAATTCATGTAACTAATCCAGATTTGTTTTTTCCTACAGTAAATCAAGTAGTCAACTCATTGAGTCACAATTTTCTTTAAAAAACCATCTTTAAGGTATTATGAATCTGATAACTATGCACTATGCTTATTTATTTATATAGCAAATATTTCAATTAACTGAAATTTCCTGTCTGATTATAAATGTTAGGAACAAAATGCACTGCAAATATTAGTCTTTTAATCACCACCGAATATTGTAACTATTTGGTTAAATACCGAATACCAAAATAATAATTGGCAAAGAAAAAAACAATTCGGGCGAATACCAAATAATTGACAAAGAACTATTCGACCGAATACCAAAAAATTGGCAAAAACTATTCATTCGAATAAGCTTATACTATTCGGCCAAATACCGAATAATTCAATTTACTGCCGAATACGGTACCTACCGAATATTTCTCACATCCCTAATATATTTTATTTTATTAGAAAAAGAGAAAAAGAAAGTTTAAAAAAGTAATAGATACGGTACCTAACTTTCGCCTAAAATTAAGTACCATACCAACTGTGTTTGAATCATCAAGTTAATTTACTGCATTGAAAATAATAAGTGTTCCAGCATTTGTTCGTTA
The DNA here is from genome assembly GCA_034694985.1 of Campodea silvestrii. Taxonomy (NCBI): domain Eukaryota; kingdom Metazoa; phylum Arthropoda; class Diplura; order Rhabdura; family Campodeidae; genus Campodea; species Campodea silvestrii. Next base: position 6,320 of record JAQFYR010000507.1, read on the forward strand.
TTATTTCTAATAATTATATTTCAGTGATGACACACACTATTACTGCCACCATTACAGGGTTCTTTCTTTAATGTTTACATTATTTTATTACAAAAACATAGTAAATTTACATAATGTAGATGTTGATTCCGAATATAATTTTAATGTTGTGGGTAGCGAAAGCGAAAATGTTGAGAACCCCTTATCTAAACTAAAGAACGCGCACCAACAGGAGACTGAAAAATTTCAACTAAAACGACAATAATATTTTAGAGATTTTTTTTACTGTATTATTACAATTTTATTTGTCTGCGAATAGGCAATGAAACTTTTTTATATAATGGGCAATTTATAACAGTTTCATTCGCAATATATTGTGTGGCCTAAGGTACTTGTTTTATTGTAACATTTTTCTATTAGTCATTAAGCTGAAATGTTCACTGTTTACAAAACTAACGGAAAATCAAATTAACTTAGTGCAATTACGAAAACAACCTAGGAGTACTGATATTATTCGTATGCTATATAGTAGCAAATGTTTTTGTACGCGGTGGTAGTCTCCAGCTCTCTAAAGCTTTTGATAACCTTAGTAAACACTGTACAACAATTATAGGGTCTTCTCTTTTATATCACCCCCACAAAAAATTACCTGAAGGCAACAGTTATCAAATTTAATAATGTTCAGTATAAGCATCACATAATCATTCATTCGGATTCCTCCATAAACCAGCAGAGTATTTAAATGAGGCCTCATTCTAATTTTGGTTTTGTACTTTTGTTCCCACGACATGTTTTGGCCTCATTAATGTAACGATATTATAGCATAATAGTCAGATTAACATAAAATCGCAAGTAAGCTATCCCTCATATATCATAAATATAAAAACGTGAAAAAAGCGTACGGCACTCCATTTACCTATATTCTTCCTAATATCGAAGAAATATATATATAAATGCGAAAAACTAGATATTTATCACATAATTATGGATGGAGGTTTATGAGAAGAATACAGTCCATCCAAAACAAATGTTAGATTTGTTTGAGTCTCCAGGTCGTTATTCCACCGACTCTGCTTGAGTTCAAATGGATTCAGTATTACTGTGGTTTTGTATCCAGATTTTAATAAATAAATAAAAAAAAACTTAAAGAATGTTCATTAAATGGTAAGGTATTATTTTACTCTATCAAAATTTTGACCCAATTAATATACCGGTACTGTAAATTGAATCATCGAAGTATATTTTATCTCTTTCTTGAATATTGAAAAGGCGTTATTTGAAAATGTTACCGTACTTTTGTATGTTATGGGAAAATTACAAAAATCTGTATTATTACACTATCTAGTATCTACAGCAAAACACGCTACGCTAATGTTTTATTTTTCAGTAATTTCCAGACTTGCGTATATTACAGCGCTTTTTCTTTTACAATAAACCTATTGTGACGTATCACATTAACTTTAATGAAAGATTCAAAGCAATTTTACTATTTTTTAAATAAAAGTTGGGAACTTCAAAAGATCATAAATTTTTCTGATACCGCAATACGGAGTTTAATTTGTCAAGTTAGAAGTTGTATTCCGTTTTCCGTATCGAATGAAGTACTAATTAATAATTGTACTGCTCTGTAACCAATAGTCACAAACGATATTCAGTTAAAAACGTTTGCTTGTCATATTGTGACTTGAAATTTTGGAAGCAAATTTTAATAATATCATTTGAATCTGGAATTACTGGAAGATGCTAGCAGCTAGCGCAATGAAAAATAAAACATCGAATGGAAATTCATAATTCACACAAAGTATGAATGGTGAACTAATAATTTTCATTGAAAGTAAAATTGTTAGATCTTTTCAGAGTTATTTTAATTAAAACATAATTATATATACTTAAGAAATAATATTAATTATCAAAATAAACTGCCGGAAACCTAATCCATGTTACCACATTATTGCTCCGTTTTCTTACCCACAGTAAGTTTTTAGTTTTGGTTACATCGGTAATAAATTATTAATTTTATTGATATGTGTAATACATAATTTTAAATATTTAAATATTATTAGTTACTTAAATTTTAAAAACATCTTCAATTTCAACCATTATTTTATCTTAAATAATCACCTGATGACATTTACAATAACCACCTTTTTATTATTATTTCATCCGATGTAATAATTATAAAAAAATGCATATAAACATAATGAGGCGTTTTCGTTGCTGTCGTCAGATTTCGCGTACCTTAATTTCCGAAGACAAAATGTAATTTTCAGCTAGGACATGTTCAATTTATTATTACAAAATTGTGGTAGTAAATAATAATAAAACGCTCAACTCAAATTATTTTCATTTGGGTATCTCTTCACAGATTTTATCAAACTACTTTACACTAAGGAGAGACATAAGTATAGTAGTTGTATTATTACATACTGTAGTGATAGTGTTTATATTCATTTGCAGTATTACTACAGTGCTGTAAACAATATTCCAAGCGTTCTCTTAAAAGTGTTTCTAATAGTGCTAGAGAACAATGTTTCTATCATTGTAGTAATTTATCTAATTTTGTTTTAGATGACAATTTTTATAGTTAAACATAAAAAAACGAAATTATATTGCAATACCATTAGAAATGTTATTACTTATTAGTACGGTATATTAACTTGCTGATGATTCATAGGTACACTTATGACACAGGAGATTTTTTTTGTTATGCATCGAATATTATTATTTTAATGGTTTGCTTTATGGAACAAGAGTAAAACTGTACTAATCTTTTTCTGGTTTAAGAGGCCGAATAATAATTTGTAGTGCTGGGTGGAATGTTCTCAATGTAGCTATATTAACTTTTAACTAGGCCTATAGCCCTATACTAGGTATCGACGTTTAAAGCAATGATAATTTATATTAGTCAATTAGTGCCGAAACTTTACTGCAAAAGTTAAGTTTCTAACGCCTGTGTCCCTAATAATGTACCAATTTTCTATTCAAAAAGTTGTGTTACTTCTAGTATATAAATTTGATATAGGCTAGACCTACCACTGGGTGTATCTAAATATTTCATTTCTGTTTATTTAGCGAAATTTTTTAATTTTTGTTAAAAATTATATATCATGTAAATTTCAAGATTAGCTTTTGCTAATACATTTATATTATAATGTGTGTGAACTTCTTAAATTGTCTATTTACTTGTCACCCATAAAAAGCAATCATATAGATGGAAATCGTGTTCATTTTATGTACAGACTTATCGAAAAAATAATAATTTAAAGATTATCGAATAAATTGCGTTACAACTTTCTTCTAAGTTATCGAGAATTAGATATGAACGAAACTTATGTATGGTAAACATATGAAATGGCTTAACCGTGGAAGAAGGATCTGCATATGAGTTAAAATCTCCCGTTTGGGCTTATGCTTGACGCACAGCAAGGTATATCTTAGGCAGATCTGAAATTTCAAAATTAATGGGAAAAAACTATTTAGTATTTACTGTTACCATGCAGTTTGTGTTATTTTATTGCCATTGTAAAATGAGTAAAACAGTTGACAGTTTTTCGAACTGTGCTATATGATTACTTATAAAATATAAACTTATTATTTTGTGATTCCTTAGATTGAGTTTTCTTTACTTTATGTGCGGTATCATGAATTTGTATCTGCATTTTATGTTGTATCACTTTTGTCGCATTTTTTGTGTTATTAGAATGGAGTATTTTATGATTCTGAGATGCACTTTTGTTATATTATATAGCAAGAGATGTGAATTAAACCAAAATAATTAAGTAAATACCGTACGTTTGCAGTTGAAAGAATGGTAGTCAGAAATTTTGCATTCTCAAACGATTTGTTAAAGTTTAATAAATCGGTATTGGATATAACTCCCACGTAGATAAATACTTACATTTAATTGAGTAAATCACTTGCTTGAAAATATGACATACGGAGAATAAGGGATACAGTAGGTTATTTTCTCAAAATAAGTAAAATATCAACTAGTTTTTGTAAGTTTGGATATTTAGGCTCACCTTGTAAGAGGGTGTTGTTTGTGGTTCTCTGTTTGTGGAGAATGTCTTAAGAAGTCTTTCACTAGTAAAAAAAAAAAAAATTCACTTCACAAATTTTATGTAAAATATACTTATAGGCTCTATATTATAATTTATTTAAATATTTCTTGCGTTGGAGCTATATCCAGTACAATTTTATTTAGCTTAAATAAATCGTTTTGAGAGTGTCAACCTCCACAAACACTTTATCCTATAATGTAGTTAGAGATGAATTTTGTTCGCAAAATACGATATCGCAAACTCCTTTATTTCGTCACGTATTGAAAAAATTATAATACTGTAGTCATTGATAGATGGGTGTGTATATTATGTAAGAATAGAAATTGTTACAAAGTACGAAATTGTATGGACAATGCGACTAAGCAGCGAAAATGACCGTATAATTACACGCTTTTCCCTTTAAAAAATGGCCAGTACTAAGGTTGATTTTATGATGTAGGCCTGTTGCGTTTTAATTTTAAACAATGGCTTTAATTTTATTTTTATGTAGAAAATACCAGTCTTTATACAATCATATGTCAGTGATTATGAAGGAATTTAATTTTGTTGATTTAAACAAACATTTTTAATATTATGATTACCTGCACAGAGCGGATGTTTCAAAATACGGCACTGGGGTATTCAAGAAGAAGGGAATTTCAATATTTTAAAGTGCTGTGAAAGTACTAATTGTACGGTAATAAATTTGAAAATGCTACGAAATTGCTAATTTCATTATTTGAAAATACTAAATTGATGATCTGAAAGTGATTATAAATTTTGAGGCATAGTATTGCTTATCCAGATATTTACTTCCCCATAGTTTTGTCCATTTACACTTTAACCAATACTTCAACTAAACGATAACGATGTACTATCTTACACAAATTCGATTGTTTTTGAGATAAAATAATATCTCCACAAGGAACATTTGAAAAAAAAAAGTACTTGGTTATGTTGATGCAATTTCTGCCCTATAATTTCAACTGCAAAGGTGCCTTTAGGTTTGCTTTTTTATTCTGAACTTTTACGACTTTTACATCTATGATGACCGAAAATGTGTATTTTTTTAAGTAATAACTGGCATGTAGTTTTTAAAATAGTTTTGTGCTCATTGTATAGTTATTAATAATAATCGCACAAATTAAACCTTGGTTCAATTAGAAACATTATAAATAATCATGGTTTCAACCTAAAAAATTGACAGTTTTAGCATAACGAATATCATAATATAGTGAGCGAAGTGATGTATCAGCGTATATAGGTGAAAAAAGGATAATTATGCTAGCTTTAATCAAATAGCTCAACGAAACAATTTTTTAGAAATTTGAAATTATTATTATTCTTTGTTTATTGAAAACCAAGACTAGTGACTACATCGAGTACATTGTGAACAAAATTGTTTCTATGCATAATTATCACTACAATAAATACCACAGCTTCAGCAGCGCCTAAAACAACAATTCAACAAAGAAGTAACCCCCCTTTCCAATAACTGAACCGAAATTTGTACGTTACCGTAGTGCATAAATAGCAAAAAATCCTATATACCTTATAGTGATAATTCTAAGTGCGTTATTGAATTTTAGGTCCATAATTATTGTAATATTGTAATATAAAAGGTATTTTAATGAGTTGCTAGGCTGTACATCTATAAACCAATTTATTGTTTACAGCTTTTATTTAGTTTGTTAGTTTTTTTTTCTCAACTACCATAGCCTACCGCACGGTTTGCATTCTTGATTGTAATCTACACAGGCCATTCAGAATTGTTTATCCTATAATTGCGTTCAACTCATGAACCGAGATATATAATTATATATATATAATTATGAATATATATAATTATATAATATATGTATAATTATGCAGCACTAGCAGTAACATGCCATATAGGCTATATGCGCATTTCCAAAACCACAGAATGTTGATCAATTTTCAGCCTGGGAGTATTTAGTTTATTATATTGTTTAAATATTTAAAAAGAAATGGATTATGCACTGGGTTTCATTCGTTAGTTATGGGAAGGCAATATCATATTTTAAAACCTATATATTTTTAAGCTGAAAATCACAAATTCTAGTTTGATGTACGGTAGTTCATTTATTGGAAAGATCTTAGAATGACTAAGAAAATCGCTACCGGTACTCGTTCATTATTTATAAACAAGTTGTTA
>JAQFYR010000508.1:0-12505 GCA_034694985.1 Campodea silvestrii
TGGTACAGCTTTTAAAAATAGACCTTTTATGAAATATTGTAAAAATTTAAATGTAAAGTTAAGTTTTATAGCCCTGAGGTCCCCGCAGGGAAATCGGGAAGAGAGAAGCAATTCTGTAATTAAAATGATGGAAATTGTTAAGCTGGATAAGCAGATTGATTGGTCTAAAAATATACCTTCTATTGAAGAAGTCATGAATAACACAATATCAAAGAACTCTAAATATACACCAAATAGGCTTATTTTTGGACGCGAATTTAGAACTATTTTTAAGCTTAAATTTGAAAAAACGAAATACAATTAGATTCTGATAAGCCTATGCAATGTGAAGACCTGTTTGATAGACTGAAAACCAATATACTTATTGCTAAAGGAAATGTAACTGATATGCGAGAAAGTGCAAAATTCGAGTATGACAAGCATAGACGAGAATGTGATTTACAGAAAGGCGATATTGTACGTAGGCTAAACTTTAAGCAGTCTGATAAGCTGGGTAATTATTCAAAGGGGTTGGCTTTCCGTTGGTTAGCTCCTTATAAAGTTGTGAAGTTCATTTCATATAATACTGTGATTATACAAAATTTAAATAATTTATCTGAAATGCTTAAGGTACATGTATCTCAGATCGAAAAAATAGAGATTGGTAAAAACGAGACGAGTTATGTAAAAGATAAGCTGTTACAAAAAAATGATTTGGATGATACTGAAATTGTAGATAATGACTTAGACGAGCAGATATGTGACGATGTAGTGGACACAGACTTAATTCCACAAAATATCAGAAATGCTAGACAGAGACGAAAACCAGACTATTTGAAAGACTATGTATATGTAACTGGTAATGCACGTAAGAAAAAAATGGTTTATAGAAAAAAGCAGTACCGTAGTTTATATAAAATTGTAAATAGGTTGAAATATGCTGCCAATGAAATGTTTAAAACTAATGGAAATACTGATTTTATAACAGATAACATGGGTTACACTTGTGTAAATGTTGATGGTTGTGTAGCACATAAACATATGCAAAATTATTCAGGTGTAGGTATAGTATTTAATGAACAACATGTGAACAATTCATTTATTAGGGAAGCAGTTGAAGGTACACATAATAATTTGGTTGAATTAAAAGCGATTTTACATGCAATTTTATATGCTAAAACTTTGGGTCGGGTTAAGCTGAAAATATACTCTGATAGTCAATATGCAATAAGCTGTGTGACCGAATGGTTTGAATTTTGGCAAGAAAGAAATTGGCTTACATGCAAAAAAGAGCCTGTCAAAAATCAAGAAATAATAAAAACCATTCGATCATACATTGATAATGGAGATGTGATATTAGAACATGTTAAAGGTCATGCTAAAATTAAATTAAATGAAATCGCTGACTCAATGGCGTATTGGGCAGGATCTAATATGAATGTAAATGATTATAAAGAGATTCTTAATTTGTGGGATGCAAGATTTGGTGATGTATAAATTTTAAGGTGTAAATTAAAATAATAATAAGTGATAATGTTGTATAACCAATGTATGAAATGCAGTACGATATGCTTATATGTATGTTTTGTTCTGCCCACCCACTCATTTCTCTATAGGTTGATAGTTTCTATACAGAACAAAGTATAGAGAGACCTGTGTATCTGGAGGTTAGGCCACCAAAGGAGTTGTACGTACATAACAGGGCATTAGGGATAGAAAGGAGAGTGGTCACCGCCAGAGGCGAATGCGAGAGATGTGCCACTCCGCCAATACATTACGCTAATGCCTGTCCTTCATATTCCCTGAATGTAAAGGCATACGAGGAAATCGGATGTAAAGGCATACCATGTGAGTTCGAATTCAGGCTATGCAAACACAATTTCCAGATTAAATATGGATGTGCTTGTTATTTCCCTGGGGAGAGACCATCAGAGAATATATGGTTGCCAGGTCAGAAGCCCGATACGAGGTTGTTTCCACATTCGTTTAATCCACCAAAAGTTGAAGCTGCGTACGTACCCATGGTAAAACGACAGAACGTCGGGTCCGTCGAAACCCCTAACGAATCAACTCCGTCGAAAGAAATAAATAAGTCTGAGTCATGCTCTGTGATGTCACCAAATATGAACATTGCGAAAAGTACACGACCGACTGTTCAGAGTTATTTCGCCAAGAGGAATAGTGGTGCCTCGGTTGAAAGTGAAAATGCGATTGAAACTGAGACTGTGAAAGTAATTCCTAATGACGAACGTATTGTGAGTTTGTTATCCGAGATTCGTGATATCGGAATCTGAAATGGACACATGTTACGTAATCTTCAAAAGGACGATGATACAATACATCCCGAATTATTAGAAATGCACAAAGAGTTCAGTGACTTACGGATGGAAATGCGTAACGAGTTGGGAGGTCTTAAAACTGAGATCATGGCCGAATTTGAGGTCATACCAAATGAAAAGAGCAAAAAGGATTAGGACGAAGTCAAGTAAGAAATAAGAGAGATTCAGGGATTTGGCAGAAATAAATATAAAATAAGGGTTTTGATATGAATAAGCTATAATTTAATTTAAAAAAAAAAAAGTTTTCTTTGTTTTTGTGGTTTATTTATGATGTCATAGAAATTTTAGTTTATGAGTTTATTATGAAAGTTAACGTATGTTAAATTCTTAATATGTTGGTAAATAATATGAAAATGTTGTTGATATACAAATGCATAAATTAAATTGTAGGTTTTTTAGTTTCTGTTAAAAAAAAATCTTTTATTTTTTTTATATATAAATTTTTTTATATATGTTTAGTTTATTTATAATATCTTATGAATTTTAGTTTGAGTTTATTGTGAGGTTTAATGTATATTAAAATTTTGATATATTTGATAAAAGGTTTAAAGTATTACCGAAAAACGTAAATAATATGATTTATTATATGTTTCTGTTTTTTCTTTTTGTAGTAGTAAAAGTTTATTTTTATTTTTTGAGTGATCTTCCATATTAAAGAAAGCGTTAAGTAAAATTTTACAAGGGGGGAGTAATATGGGGAATATTATTTAAATGTATAAAATTTTGCTTTACTAATTTAATTGAGTTTTTTTCAGTTCAATTTGATGTTCTTTTTAAAGATTTATTGTTATTAGTACCATTCATGTTGTATTTTTGAAATGTATGTTTTGGCTGATATGCAGTGTAATATAAAAAGAAGAATTGGAACGTTTACGAATGGTTTTTGCAGAACAAATTTTTTGTAAGAAAGAATTGTTGAAAATTATGTAGAATAAACAGTATTACAAGGATTTGAATGGTTTTAGTGAAACTCCTAACCGGGTAAGATGTGAATATTAAGTATTGTTGGAAAAAGTACCATATGAGTTGAGAAATTTGTGTTTTAAAAATTTAGGATTTCATTTGAAAAAGTACACTGACCTTTCTGAATTTTGTCTATTTTTTTTGTGCTTATAACGTAAAGAACTCGCCCTAGACAAACGAATTCATTTAAAGATAAAGGAAGGATATTTAGTTTATTAAATTCTCTAATTATTATGTAAATGTCTATCCGACATTCTGTGGGGGCTCGTCCGGGATTTCGTATTTTAAATTGTAAAAATAATCAAAAAATAATTAGATTAAAATGGCTGACAAGCAACCTGCTGGATTGTGATTGGCCAATTAAAAAGCTTTTGTAATCTAATCTGTGATAGGCTATTGTAAAACTAGTAGTGATAGGCTGATAAACAATGCAATCTGAAGGTGGAAAAAGACGACCTCAGATGTTAGGCGGCGGAGGAGAAGTAGGCGGCGCCGCTGGGGGCAGTGATTTAAGATTAGATCCTGGCTATGGGGAGTTTTTGCGGCGGCAGCGCGACGAAAGTCTCGTTGATAAAGAAATAGAACTTTTAGAAATGCAATTGTACAAACTTAAATTTGATAAGCAAACTAAAAGAGCAGAGAATATTGATTTATTAAATAAAACTTACACAGAAACTCCTGATAGCCCATCTGCAATAATTATACATGATAGGCCTAGGTTTACACAAAGTTCTGAACAGCTGGCTGAGCCAGGCAGCAACAGTGCAAGAAATATGACAAGCAGATGGTACACAGGGTCAATAAATAATGATGCATTGTTGAATAATGGTGAAGCTACACATAATACTGTTTTATTACAAGATGTACAGAATCAAATTACTAATAGTACACCATATAATGCTGTTGCTTATCAACCTTTTGTAAATACAATAAATGATCCTGTAGTGACAGATGGTAGTTACCTGCAGGATAGGCAATCCTTCGCACAAGCACTCACGAATGGTTGCATCTCACAGGATAAAAGGGTAAATAACCCATTTTTGAGTTATGGGGATGTAAATGTCTCAGAAAAAATTGAAACGCACAATGTACAAGCTGTTAGGCATGAGTTGCCTGCATCATTAATTAATAATACGCCAATTCCAAATTATATTGGCCAAAAGGATAAAAAAACGCCAAAAGATTTTTTAATTAAATTAGAGAAATATGCTACTTTATGTTTGTATAGTAAGGATGAGCTGTTGAAATATATAATTCCACATGCATTAAAAGGCCGTGCTAGTCTGTGGATGGACGGAGTGCAGTCATATGGAGGTGGTTTTGTAGATTATAATGATTTTAAGCAAAAATTTATAGAATATTATACTGATGCTAATTATGACACTAAACTTTTTATTCAAATACGTAGTACATACCAAAAGGCTGATCAGGATTTAAGCGAATTTTGCACCATTTTAAAATTAATGTTCGATCGTTGTCACACTTTTTATCCTGAAGTAGTGAGAACTGATATTATTTTAAATAATATGAATGAGCGGTGTACTGAAAAGCTGTTTTTATATGATAGGCCTACTTGTTATGCAGAACTTGATGCTTTTGTAAGGCGTGTAGGCAAAATTACAAGAAATACTAAAACTTATAAAATTAAAAGAAATCCAGAAGATTTAGTAGAGCAAGATTTTGTATTTTCTTCAGATGAAGAAAGTGAAGTGCCTGCAACCTTACCCAAGCAAAAAGTTAAGCACACAGAGAGGGTAAATAATACTTTGGGAAATGCTACACAACAATTAGGCTATACACAACAGATAGGCAGTACCAATTTTAATCCTTTTAGCGTACCCCCGCCAGGCTATAGTCAGACAGGTGTACGAAAACAAAAGGGTTTTTGCCATGTGTGCGGCAGTAATTCGCATTATCAAAATTTCCATAAGAAACCAGCTCAATACCATGTAAATTATTTACAAGATATGCAAAAAAACATGTAAAGAGGGGGGTGGGTACCTTGGACTCCCTCCCCCAAGAGGTTAAGCTAATTATAAATAAATGTGTGGGTGAAACAGATCCAGTTGTGTATACTTCCGACGAAGACGAGTTTTACGATATTACTAAACTGTTTGACGTACCTAACAACATCGACTTTACACATGATGTACTTCCTATTGTAACAATTAAACATAAAGATGTGCAGTTTTCTATTATTCTAGACACAGGAAGTACGATAAATTGTATGTCGAAATTCACTTTAGAAAAGTTAGGCTATAACATGTCAGATTTAATTAAAGATTCACGTAAAATTAATACAGCTAATGGTTATACTGACACAATGGGTGTCATAATTTTAAATATAATATGGCCATTTGGTGATTTAATTATGAATTTTTATATAATAAATGCGAAATGTGATACACTGTGTGGAATGCCGTTTATGTCTAGAAATAAAATAACTGCGATTCCAAGTTTAAATTGTTGGGGTATTTATAAAGATAAGCTTTTTAATAAATATCCTTTTAATGGGGTGTGTATAGATAACAAATATGCAGGAAAAGAATGTACACATGCTCATTATATAAACAATAATACAGGTGCAATTGATATATGTCATATAAAGGCAAATTTTGAAAATTTTGAAAATGAAAATACAGTAAAAAAAATAATAAGCAAAAATGATTTTGTATGTCATTGTGAAGGTTATACAGTTAATATGTGTAATTATACTTTTGAAGAGCAGTTTGAGACATACAATAATACTGATTTTTTTTGTGAAAATAAAAGTAAGGCCATTGAATTATATGAAGAGCATGCAATTAGTGACTTAGTTACTAAGGCTGTTTGTTCTGCTGAGTCAAAAAAATTATTGTATGAGGGTCTTATACCATATAAAAAAGTGTTCGCTGAAAAGTTAGGCTGTACTGATTTGTTTACATATGAAATTAAAACTGTAGGTAAGCCCGTTCGTGTACGCGAGGGTAACATGAATAGGGAAAGGCTGCAAATTGTACAAAAGGAGGTAGACTCTTTGATTGAAGATGGTGTGGTAGTGCCTATTAAATATTCTGAGTGGCGTACTAGAATTTTTTGTGTAAAAAAACGCGAAGCAGGTACGTGGCGCGTGGTAAGCGATTTGAGGCCACTCAATAAATGTACGATAACAGATACAGTTGACACACCTTCTCCAGAGTTTGTATTTAGTCTGATAGGCGGCGCGCGTTGCACCAGCGTAATCGACATGCGAAAAAGTTACTTTCAGATTCCATTGACGGCAGAAAGCGCTAAAAAAACTAGTTTCTCGATAAACTCGCAGAGCTATATGTATACTCGCTGTGTAATGGGACACAAGAATTCGGCGAGCGCTCTAGCGCGTTTGGTGCGAATGGTGCTCGGAGATGCTTATTTAAAATATGCGGCGTTTTTAGCGGACGATATCATAATCTGGTCTGATAATGAGACTGATCATGTTATGCATGTAATAGATATACTGAAACGTTTTCACGATGCTAAGCTTACGATAGGCTCGAAAAAAACTGAGCTGTTTGTTCGGAAAACGTTATTTCTGGGTCATACTTTAGATTTTGAAAACGGATATATGTCGCCCAACGAACAAAAAGTTAAAGTTATACGGCAAATGAAACCACCTACTACTGTGAAAGGCATAAGAGCATATATGGGTCTTTTAAATTTCTTTGGGCGATATATAGACGATTATACTAATTATACTACACCTATTACTGAAATGCTTAAGAAAAATGTAAACATTGAATGGACTACACATAGGCTGATGTGCTTTAATCATTTAAATAATGCATTATCTGAACATACTAAAAATATAAATGCAGATATGAAAAAGCCGTTTTATTTATTTGTAAAAGCTACAGAAAAGGGCATTGGAGGTGCTTTATATCAGATAAACGATAAAGATAAGCAGGTATATCCCATTTCATTTGCGTCGCGTACATTACGTGATGCGGAAACAAGATGGGAGCAACATGAAAAAGAGATACTTGCTTTGCATTTTATGATTTACAAATTTAGGCATTATTTAGAAACTAGGAGTTTTGTTGTTGTAACTTCTTGTCAAACTATAAAATGGGCTTCTAAAAATATAGATAATAATTCCAGAATTGCTAAGCATATGATAGACTTGATGGGCTTTAATTATACTGTAAAATATAACAAAAATGAAAAAGACCATATTATACGAAGTTTTATACAGGAAATACATGAAAATACTGATTCAAGTTATGCAGAAAGTAATGACACAAAAGCTGTTATGCAAACAATAAATACTGTAACAAATGTGAGTCATTTTTATGTACTTCCAAGCTGTTTTTATACTGTTGAACACCCTATGTTGAAATTATCTGTAAAGCAAATTGCCGAAGCTCAATATAGTGATGAGAATTTACGAAAAATAATTGATGCACTTAAAGATACTGGTGACCAAGAAAAGCTTATACGGTTAAATGTGAGGGATTTTAAAAATTATAGTTTAAGTCCAGAAAATGTACTTTATAAATTTGTTGATACGTTGTATGATCATGAGAGGCTTACACAGGAGGAATATGAAAATCGTTTTAAGCTTGTTATTCCTCAAAATTTAAAAATTGATATACTTAATTATTATCATGCTGATGTCAGTAATCATTTTGGTTTTCAGAAAACTTTCACAAATATTTGTAATACTTGTACTTGGGTAGGCATATTAAAAGATGTAAAGTTATTTTGTAGGCGCTGTGAAAAATGTATTAAGGCTAAACCACGAAATACTAAAAAGATGGGCTTTTTAGGCCGCAATCCAATTAATGAGCCATTTATTACTGTTAATATTGATCATCTAGGCCCGTACCCTTCTAAACCAGGGGGGGTGAGATACTTATTGGCATTTTGTGAAAATTTTTCGGGCCATATAAAATTGTATCCTGTAAAAGAAGCTAATGCCATGTCAACTATTAGATGTATGAAAGATTATGTACGCACTTATGGTATTATGAAACAAATTGTATGTGATAATGGTAGTGCATTTAAAAATAGGCCTTTTATGAAATACTGTAAAAATTTAAATGTACGATTGAGCTTTATAGCACCGAGATCCCCGCAGGGAAATCGGGAAGAAAGAAGTAATTCTGTAATAAAAATGATGGAAATTGTTAAACTAGATAAGCAGGTCGATTGGTCTAAGAATATACTTTCAATTGAGGAGGTTATGAATAACACGATATCGAAAAGCTCTAAATATACTGCAAATAGGCTTATTTTTGGTCGTGAGTTTAGGACCATTTTTAAACTTAAATTTGGTAAAAATGAAATATGTTTAGATTCTGATAAGCCTATGCAATGTGAAGAGCTGTTCGATAGGCTGAGAAGTAATATACTTATTGCGAAAGAAAATGTAACTGAAATGCGAGAAAGTGCGAAATTTGAATATGATAAGCATAGGAGGGAATGTGATCTGCAGAAAGGCGATATTGTACGTAGGCTAAACTTTAAGCAGTCTGATAAGCTAGGTAATTATTCAAAAGGGTTAGCATTTCGTTGGTTAGCTCCCTATAAAGTTGTTAAATTTATATCTTATAATACTGTAATTATACAAAATATGAAAAATTTGTCAGAAACACATCGAGTACATGTATCACAAATTGAAAAGATAGATGTAAATAATAATGATATGCATGATAACACAGACAATATGCCAACTGAAAACGATCCAGACGATATACAAATTGAATGTGACGAACTTGATGAGCAAATACCTGAAAATGAATTAGAAGCAAATAAAACTGTACAAAATGCTCCTAGAACTGTTAGACATAAAAAACGACCATCGTACTTGAAAGACTATGTATATGCAACTGGAAATGTACGAAAAAAAATAGTTTATTCAAAAAAGAAATACCGTAGTTTATATAAAATTGTAAAGAGACTAAAATATGCTGCTAGTGAATTGTTTAAAAATGAGAATAATGCTGATTTTATAACAAATGATATGGGCTATACTACTGTATATGTTGATGGTTGTGTAGCACAAAAACATATGCAGTATTATTCTGGTATAGGCATTGTATTTAATGAGCATCATATAAACAATACTTTTATAAGCGAAACAGTTAATGGTTCACACAATAATTTAGTTGAATTAAAAGCAATTTTACATGCAATATTATATGCTAAAAATTTGGGTCGAGATAAGCTTAAAATATATTCTGATAGTCAATATGCCATAAGTTGTGTGACCGAATGGTTTGATTATTGGCAGAAAAGAAATTGGTTAACCTGTAAAAAGGAGCCTGTGAAAAACCAGGACATAATAAAAACCATTCGATCATACATAGATAATGGAGATGTTATACTTGAGCATGTTAAAGGTCATTCTAAATTTAAGCTAAATGAAATTGCGGATTCAATGGCGTACTGGTCAGGCTCAAAAATGAATGATGCTGAATATAAAGATATACTGGGAATGTGGGAGGAAAGATTTGGTGTATAATATGCTTGTTTGTAGAATTTTTTTTGTGTGTGTAAAGAAATATATAATAACATAATGAATAATTGGCACAAGTGTTTTGGAAATTGAATACTGGGATGAAAATTTATTTAAATTATAAATATTGTTAAAGATAAACTAATTATATATATGAGATATGCATAAACGATAAACTGATGTGTATATTTTCTTTGTTCCCTCCCATTTTAATTTTTCTATAGAGTGAAAGCTTTTTCACAGAGAAGTGCAGAGAAAGGCCAGTGTTTTTTGAAATAAGACCACCCAACGAGCTGTATGTCCATAATAGAGCACTGGGAATTGTAAGGCAAGTTGTGACTGCACGGGGAGAGTGTGAAAGGTGTGCCACCCCTCCTGCGCATTATGCGAATGCGTGTCCGAATTATTCGCTTAACGAAAACAGTTACTTCGAAATTGAATCAAAGGGGATGCCCTGCGATTTTGAATTTAATTGGTGCAAGAGGTGTTTTCGAATAAAATACGGTTGGACAAATTACCTTCCAGGAGAGCGTCCCGCTGACAACGTGTGGTTGCCCGGTAGAGTCCCAAATCCGAAATTATATCCGTACTCTGTGAACCCTCCTAAACCTGAAATGTCGTTAGTTCCGGAAGTAACTCAGCGAAAAGACAATGTTAAGAGTGATAAGAGAGGACATGCGTATTTAAGAGAAGTGCCGATTACAAGCGAAACCGGTGAGAAACAAAGCGTGAATATGTACGAACGACAGATTGAGCGTCCGACTTTTAGAAGCTATTTTACGGAACGACCAAATTCTCATAGTTATCCGACAGAAGATCGAGCAAGTGCAATTAGGGTGAACCAAGAACAATCGGAAATAATAGAGTCTAACCGAGTTGATCCTCATGTAATGGATAAGCTTAATGAAATAAGGGAAATAGCAACGCGCGGCGTATATGTGTCTCAGGATTTGCGTAAAGACAGTCACGATTCATATGCGGAAGTATCAGAAATGCGAGTAGAATTGTCTCAATTTCGAGCAGAAGTACGAGATGATATAGGAGATTTCAAGAAGGAAATGCGTGAGAGGTTGGCAGAGTTGAAGATGGAAAAGTATAAACGGGAATAAGAAGAAGTTAAGAAAGGAATTGGATGGTAATAAGGGATCAGGATAAGAAAGGTCAGAGATAAATAATTTGAAAGAAGGGTATAAACTTAAATAGGCCTATCTAAATATAATGTTATGCAACATAAGTGTTATAATTGTTGTTTTTTTACTTTAAAATTAAATTTGCTCTCATTTTACTTTATTTTAAAATTTAAGGTTCTTTTTATTTTTATTTAAAAAAAAAAATATGTGTAATATTACGTTCAATAAACGAAATTAAACGATATAATGAGTTCAAAGTATGTTTTCCGTGAAGGATATATGTTTGTTTAAAGATATAAATTATAAGGAAACAAAATTTTCCGTTCATACTCATAACAAATATTAATTTCATGTAGTGTTGAAAGATATATTTTTTATATATATATATATATATATATGTAGTATTTATTCTTAGTGTTTGAAAATATTCAAATTTAAGTGAGTTTGGGAAATAATAATTATTAAAACTTGCTTTTGAGAGAATAAAATCAAAGGGGGGATTAATATGGGGATATTGTTTGAGTTTATTCTCTATATGTATTAAAGTAAAAAGAAATGTCATTATAAATGTTAATTTTAAAACTTTGAAAGACTGAAAGACAAATAGTACTGATATCCAGTGTAAAATTTTTCTGTGTGTTATGTACCATCATATATGTATTTTTTAAAAAGAAGAACAAAGAAGGTGGCGTATGCCTGAAGATAGAAGAATTTTTGATCTGTATATTTTATGAGAGAAATGGCAAAAAATTGTTGAAAATAAAAGTCTTACAGATGATAAAAGTGGAGTTAATGATTATCCAGTCGTGGTAAGAAATTTTGAGTAGTGTATCTTCGTAGTGTAATTCAGAAATTGTGTTTTAAAATATCATTGTTTGTCTTCTTTGTGAACACGTTGAATTCTGTATTTTTTCGAAGTTGACGAGCCGTAAATATTTCAATTTAGAGCCCTAGACAATATAACCCGGGACAAAAGTTATTTTAAATGTTTCATTATTAAATTTTCAAGATAAGCATTTAAGTTTTCCTATAATGTATAATCTCCGGCACGTAGGTATTGATGACACAGAGTAGTTCGTCTCGTTTATTCAGGTAACTGTTAGCGTTTAAAAATATACATTTGAGATTGTCTATAATATCACAGTCTACTATACTAGATTTGCACTCTTTTTCGCACTTAGAATTGCACTTTGTGTTGCAGTTATTGCATTTTTGTTTGTTAATCTGGTGTAGATCGCGATTATAATGTTTGTACCCGTTGTAGTTGCTGTTGTAAAATGTTTTTGTACTTATTGTTTGTTGCTATGCTGATGATGATGTAGTGGATACTGATTCAGGGGAGGTAATTGGTGTGGAGGTTGGGATATCTGATTGCATGTTTAATTCAGTGGTTGAGGATAATAAGGGTGGTTGTTTTGTACTATTGGAGGTGGCAGGTATTTGTGAATTGGTATTTTGTACTGTGGGATGTAAGCAGGGTTGCCACCTTCAGCTGGAGGTTGACCCGGAGAAATTTACAAACATGAAATAAACATAATAGAATAGGGTGCAAATTTATAGGGCAGGTTATTCTGGGATTTGCCCCCTCCTTAGCAAAAATGAAGTCTAAGAAGACTGCA
>JAQFYR010000509.1:0-12504 GCA_034694985.1 Campodea silvestrii
ATCGAGATCGCATCCTGTTAAAACAATTTAGATCGAGATCGACGGCATCACATGTAGTTGCTCAATTATTTTATGGAGTTTCCACTTGAAGCTTTGAACAGTGAAGATGTGTAACAATATATGAAACTAAACTGCGGATTTATTAAATTATCAATCATGATCGACAAAAGCTCGAGATCGGATCGAGATCGAATGTCTTAGATCGAAATTCCCGGCTGACTCCCGCTAGTCAAACTCTACTCAAACTGTTTGATAAACTGTTTGAGCAGAGTTTGGGTAGGTAGAAAATTAGTCGTTTTTTATTAATATGTTATCAATCTTTTTTATTAATCCATTCTTGTTCGAATTAATGTCAAACTATTACATTGTATAATTTAATGAAATATCCAATGTCGATTGGGTATGCATTCTACTCAAACTCTCAAATAGTTTGTACAAACAGTTTGAGTTTGAGTACGAAAGTTTGAGGGTGAGTTTCAGTTTGAAATATCGAGTTTGAGTATGAAATTACGAGTTAGAGTTGGGGTCTGCTTTTCAACTCAAACACAATCAAACTTAAACTAGTTTAAGTTTGTCGACATCCCTAACTAATACTGTATGAACATTTTCTCTTTCTCAGGGATGTGCAACAAACCCCTGGACTCCACTAACTGCGCCGAACACGAAGGCGAAGTATTCTGTAAGATGTGCCACGGACGCAAATACGGACCCAAGGGATACGGGTTTGGAGGTGGAGCTGGATGTCTTAGCATGGACAAGGGAGAACATTTAGGAAATACCGAATCACAATCGTAAGTGGTTTGTTGTGATAAAAATCCATTCTGTAACACAACTTATTTCTTCACCATCCTTGTAAAAAAAAAGTTGTTTGGTTTTTGAAATACTTCTTTCGTCTGTCGAGATTTTTTCTCTCCCTATCTGCACGTTGAAAAAAAAGCTTCCCCAGTAGAGTTGATTTTTAAATTTGGAAATTTCTGACTGTCCCTATCTGCACGTTGAGAACACCCCTCCCCAGTAGAGTTGATATTTGAAAATGGAAATTTCTGATTATTTTGACCCTTCGGCATGAAGTAATTATTGAAGCATATTCCGTCCCCTTTCTTTTCAAATTTCGAATTTCTTGTTCATGTCCGTACATCGCATGAAAACCACGAGAAAGTTCTATTTTTGCATGACTGTGACGTCATACAATGTCATTCTGCACATGAAAATAATTACGATTATTTTGGAAAATGGTATTCTACATCACCGATGACGCACATATTGTTAATTCAGGTAATGACCAGCAATATTTGGTAAGGTGACCATTATTATGTTTATAACGGGAGTTACAGAATTCAGTGTTGGGTAGTTAGTTGAAAAGGTACTGTTGTTCCCCCAAAGTGAGTTTGATTAGCTGGTGGATGTGATGACGTAGGCAAAAGTACGAAAGGCTCGCTCTGACGTAAGCAAAAGTACAAAATGCTGGCTTCATTGTAATGCTATAGAGGATAGACAAGCGTAATAGTCAACGTGTAAATACGTTGAATTTCAAAGATATACATATAGCAGATCGTTTCTTGGAAAGCCCTTTGTCGAACGATTGTTCTCAGACATTTATTTCTTCATTGAGTGTCGCCTAATATATTTAAAATGTCGATGACAATTTATTATTGTCATATGACTGCTTCTTAAGCCGCGATTAACAATACAGACTACTGAATAAATTTACAAACTAATGAAATTTATTTAAGCCTGTATGAGTGAACAAATTATCTGAAGATTCTCATCGACATGGTTTTCGTTTTAATTCCGAAGATATTTTCTGCTCTTATTTAAAGAAACAACAATAATGATAAATCCGAGCGAAAGTCAGATAATACTTTATTAACAACGAAAAACTAACAAGCGTTGAAAAGCCAAAAATATCATCAAGCTCACTTTACATAACAATTTTGTTCTGTTCCCCCAAAACACCCCTTTGACATCTACACAAAGCATGTCTGCATGGAAACCTTCATCACTCTGATATCAAACCTTACAATCAGTCACGTGACCCTGCTGTTGAATTCATTCCAAGATCTTATATTTAGAAAGTTCCATTACACTTCGTTTCCTTATCTCTTTCATGAATGCTCACTGCTCATTGTGTGTGGAAATATTAGTTCATGTGTTGTTATTGCAAGGGTGATTTAACAATTAATTGTTGGCGGAATGAATGATTGTGGATGTCACTGAAGCGGCGGAAGAGTTTGCGAAATAGAAAATATTTTTTCTACGAAGTTACTATCCCGATAAATAAAGTTATAGAAATTTCTGCTGAGACTGTGCAGTAATTTTTGTTAGATTCTGGATAATATCTTTCAGAAATGTATGTAGTTGTCAACTGTCTCAAAAATTTGTTAGAGAATTCTATAGAATTTCCTAAAGAATTCTGTAGAATTTCTCAAAGATTTCGTAGAATTTCCTATAAAACTATATAGAATGTCCAGAAGAATTCTATAGCAGCCTTACCGAGACTTCATTACATTCTCAGAAGACGAATTGCTGTTCAGTTTTAAATAAATTCTGTAGAGACTGTAACAATATCTACAAGAAATTCTACAAAATATCTGTAGAAATACGTATAGAGACTGTTTACGGATACCAATATGCATTTTTAGGATCGGTTTACTGATATGCTTTAATACTATATTGTCAATATTCTGGAAAACTTACGTTGTAGACTAATCTGAAATTATTTATATTCCGGAATCTATTAATCGTTCTACACAGTTTCTTTTTCCATCGTTATTTAAGTTGTAAATCAACGCTTATCTTCCGCTCTTCAGTGATATTATGTCTTCCTGCAATTGAATGCTCTAAGTTACAAATCTGACTGTACCTAAACATACTAACAATTTATTTCTAAGCGCAACACAGGAATCTGTAACTTTCATTGTGTTCCTTCTGAGAGGATGTAATAAACATCTTATGGTCATCTGTGTCAAACTCTGGTGAGTCATTGTGATTTGTTTTTATTGCAACCGGTCCAAAAACATCTCTTGCCAAGTAGAACAAAATTCTTTTTATAACATTGGACTAGAAAAGAAAGACGTGTGCCGGTAGTGCGTATAATAATAAAAAAAATCAAATGTCCTCTGTGACTTCCTGAAAGTCAGATTTAGAATTGGCAGGATATTCAATGTATATTTTCGTAGATACTATTTTCCAAATTGGTCGCGGAAGAAATTAATTTAATCTCAGTGCGAATTTTTTCAATTTCTTTTTATAGTAACAAACCAATTGACCCCAACTATGGTTAAACGTTAGGCCCCAACGTCAGGATTTTCTAGCGTGCGGCATTACCATTACATCGTCAATTTATTAGTGATAATTCAACAACGTATATTATCGCAAACAATGGATCGAAATATTTCACGAACTGAACAAAGTTTTTGATCTGGGTGAAAACAAAAACAGGTTAATTCATTTACACGTCAACACTAATTTAATTAGATTTAATATTGTTTCATAAAAAGTCAGTATTTTAGATTTGTGTAACAATAATTCTGTTATAACGCTCTTTCCTGCTTTTGCTGCTGTGTAAAAAAAAATAATCACTCTATTTTTATGATTATTAGTCTATTTTTCTGGATATTCTGGCGCTGAGTTTACATTCCTCTTTAATATTATATTCTATAACTTTTGAGATAGAAAAATAATATTTGTATAGTATCTCAGTGCAAAAATGCTTCTTCAATTTTTTGTACTAACAACTGGAAAAAGTCAAAAATCAAGCTGTAGGGTATTTTCCTAACATGTGCTTTTTGGAATCCAAGTTTTGGATTGAAAAATTGTAAGAATATTGTTATACCATCAAGATTACAATTAGTCTGTATTATAACATTTATGTACAGTTTAATACACGAAAATAAAAATATTTTATTCGCCTAAGCTTTGTTTTTTTATGATGTATCCCAATGAGGTATTTATGTGCATGTATACAGCATGGTGTACTAATTCTAATACACAATTACTAATCTATTAACAGGTACTAATTTTGCATTAGAAAGGAATTTTGAGATAAGGAATCGAAATCAAGTTTTTGTCGCTGAAATTTGAAGACGAAATTATACATATTACATTTACAACACGGAAACACACCTTTTAAAAAAGATTTGGTCTGATATTATGGTGTCGTTAAAAATTACTCTACTAAAATATACTAACAATATTAACAAATAAATTAACACAAGAGAATAATATTGTAGAAGTTAAAACGAAAAGTTTTCGCTATTTGAAAATACTGTAACACTTTCCGATTTTGTTACTGTAACCAAACAAATCACAAATCAATAAATTAATATCCATAAATAGTAATTTTTTGCCTTTATTAGTTACATTAGCTATTGAACGTATGATTCATTACATTCTGGTATAACGTATTTACAGGCCACAGCCACTAGACATGAAAGTTGAGGATATAAGAGATAAGAGCTTAATAGTTTTCTATTCTATAGTCAGTGGTTGAGAAATATATATACTTAATATATTTTTTAAAAAAGTATCAAGCTGCACTCTGTTTGCAGCAATAAAATATTAAATCGTTTCTGTCCATCCCAGGTAAAACCAACCCGTTGTGAATCCTGCATTTCGCATGTTTTACAACTATCAAAAGTAGTGTTGGTGTTGCCACCTAGCGAGCCTTGGTCAGACTCGGTCTCGTTTAGAAACAAGTGTTCTTGGTCTCGGTTAGAAAAGGCTGTCTCGGTCTCGTCTCGTTTGCAAAAGAGCGGCTCGATTAGGGCTTGTTTGAAATGGGGAATCCCAGATAAAATTTGAAACTTCAGAAATAAAAAAAATCAGTTGCCAATTTTTTTTTTTTTTTTTAGAAAAAATACTTCATCGATGACGTCATAGCACTTACTTAAAGTGAAACGTCACAGGTGATTTCAGTCAGTAATATATAAAAATAACTATAAACTTGATATCCCTACAATAAGTATATCAAGGTTAAAATACTTTTATGTGCATTAATTTAAAATCTACTTTCAAAATTATTGTCAATTCGGATATCAATAATAACCGTGCGCGCTCGTTGAAGACTCGTCTCGTTCGACGCTCGGATAAGCAGTCTCGGTTAGGCAGAGGCAGGCTCGGTCTCGTCTCGATTAAACGAGCCGGAGCGCTATCGGATATAACACTCGTCTTGGTGGCAACACTTTAACATCTGTAATTATTTTACAAATACTTGATAGGCTGCGATATTTGAAACACGTGCAATAAAATAACACTCTATCAATGCTTTCTGTCGGTTTCTGAGAATCCGGTTCGTACTATATATTCAAACCGCTTGTTAAACAATGCCCAAATCATTGCGACTTCGGTATTTAAAATTTAGGCGCTCAGTTATTTATCTTTACCTACTATTCACATCAAAATTAAAACAGTATTTCTGCCCACAGAGAATAACACATATTTCCTCTAAAATGTGCTATAGACGTTGCTGTAAAACCTAGCATTAATTTTTCATCTGGATGAAGTAATGTGTGTGAAGGTACCTCATGTTTCGCGGTAAAAAATATAAGAAATTGTCGAATCAGGCCAATAACTTGTATTTGCAGATTCGTCAGTTTTTCATTCTTAACTTCCCGAAGATAATGGTGAATTCTGGCAAATCTACCTAACTTGTAGAGTATATTGTGGGATAAATTTTTCATTGGTGGAGGCAGATAGTAAATAAATTTACTAAATATGAATCGCCAAAAACCCTATTATTTTATTATCATAATATTAAAACTGAATATTTAAGTACACGGGGAATTCAGCTGCAGTTTTTTTAATATTTTATTTCCTTTAACCATTATCTGACCCCGCGGTGTATTACTGCTGGTGAATTATTTTTTAAACCTGAACACTTACAACATCGTACTGAAGTTACACTTCGTAAAATATGGTATAAATATATTATAATTTGCAACTAAATTACTGTTGTAAAGTGTACTTACAAATAATTAAATATTCTGACACCAAAGATTAATAAATATTATTTCATAACAAAAGTAAGAAATAATATGCAATTTCGTAATGGAAAATAATAATATGCCGCGAAATAATTAATTTAATTACACAAAATTATTTATATATAATTTTTAATACGAAATTCTTCTTAAAAATCAGTGCGCAACAAAATTTTAGCAGGAATGTTATATCTTGAAATTACCATTTATTAGGCAGAGCCGTTCCACTTAAGTACTTCACGAAGACATCAGGTGTTTCCTTACCTGGTTTGTTCTGGAATCGACACGACAGCTCAACTGAAGGACTTCATAACACTACATTGACTTCTGCTGTGTAACAATTGTTATCAAAATTACCAAAAATATTACCCATAACCTTAACATATTTTTAAAACTGTCTATACCTATGCAGAGAAAAGTCAATAACGCCGTGTCTGGTAACACAATCTACCTAATTTAACAATTCTTGATAACGTAGCTGTCAGTACATCCTTTATGCAACCCACGTCATTTTTTTAATGTTTTCTGTATCAACATTTACCGATTTGAATTACTATTATGCATTTAGTAATCTGAATGTATGTTAATTGAAATCATGGCATATCATTCATTCAATCAGTTATGCTGGTATAATAAAAGTAAGAAGCATAATAAAAGTAAGAATGAAAGTAAGAAGCATTTGCTTACGAAAAGGTTCAGTGTTATCTGTAAATACGGTGCTTTGTGTAGGCTACGGTGCTTTGTGTAGGCTGAGCTGTAACCTATTGGTATACAACTCCATAACAAGTTCGCTCCAGCAGGAACACAAAAATAACACTCCACTTCCACACCACTCCACGTTCAAACAAGAAATAGCACTCCACCATCACTCCAGTTCAGGTTCAGGCATAAAACAAAAATGTGCTCCACCTTCACTCCAGACTAAAGTACAAAAACCACTTCTCTCTCAATTCACTCCTGTGGCGGAAAGCGGTTCACGAATTAACTCTATGTTGTATACTGGGCTATTTTGTTTACACAAACATGTAATAATCGCAGAAAATCCCTCTCAGACTTGCATTTGTATTTCCTTTCATTCAAATAATATAAATTGGAACTTTTTTTTAAATCGAAATCACTGCACTGACATTCCAGATCCGGAAAAAGTCAGTTATCTCTCCACTCCGAGGTCAATGATAAACTACTCCACTCCAGATTACTCCGGTCCAGACTTTACTCCAATCAGGCGTACTCCATAAACAGATTCCATTCCAGACACAAGCAGAAATATCACTCCAGACCTATACCACTCCAAAGCAGGAGTGCGAGTGGAGTAGGAGTGGAGTGCAGGTGGTGGAGTGGAAATAAAGTGGAGTAATCCCACCACAGGAAATGGAATAGGGTGGCGGCTAACTTTTACTGTATTATTAAAAATAATATTCTATATTCCTATCATACTTTCGAATATACACCGAAATGTGTTGATAATTATGTAGATGCAGAAAAATAGGGTAATTCTAGAAAATGGAAAAACCGTGTCACTGAAGCGGAAGACTTCATTTTGATCACATTCCTATCTGAGACTTTTCTGCACTTTCCAATTTCCGCGAGCTTTTAAAATTCCAACGACGACATTCAGTTTTATTTATGCTAACATTTGTTTTTAGATTTCTCCAAATATTAAGCTTGCATACTGCGAAATGGTTTAGAAACTGTTTGTAGTTATATACTATGTGGCCAGTTCCTATTAATAGTTTAATTACATATGTTTACTATAGATTTTTGTAAATTTAAATAATATGTTATAAAATTTCATTTAGAAGTTGATTCATCAAGTAATATTGCATGCAGTGATTATCAGTACTAGTTTGGTAATTGGTGAATTAACTCTGGTGTGATTATAGTAATTTAGCGTAGCAGCATATCAGATATTTCGCTCAGATTCGAAATCAATTACATCATTTGGTTTTAAAGTCGCAACTCACAATAAGGTTGAATTGAAATAAAACACGGTCTTAAACTTCCGAAAATTAAATGTGATTCCCAAATTTTCAGTTAACCAACTTTAACTTTTGTCAAGGGATTAAGAACTTAGGGGAAATGAACAAACAAATTGAGTACAAAAAGAGGCAAAAAGTTTGTAAACTGAATATTTGGGAATTACATTTTTTTAAAAGTTTAAGACAGTATTTTATTTCAATTCAACATACAAAGAACTTCCAGTCTCAGAAAGAATGTCGAAATAAGGTGTTTATGTAATTAATCGTCTCTCACAGAAATCATTGAGTTATACGACGTGAAAAGGTGAAATGGCTTGGACGGAAAAATCAAGTCTTTGATTTGGAAATGAAAAGTAAAATTCTGTATTTTTTGGAATACAAAGAGAAAAAAAAATCCATTAGAAATTTTATAGTGAAGTTCAACGAAGTCATCATGGTTTCAGGAGCCAATATAAGTAATACTTTATCAGTTTAATATACATTACTAAATATGGATATATACACATAGGATCCAGCAATAGAGTACTTTACCGCACGTATACTTACTGTAACTGGAATGGAGTAATTCAAATATGTTAAAGGTGGTTAAACACTACAGCTGGATCGTATATGTAAAATATAGTATTCAGTATTATTATAAAACAGTAGGAATGCTATTTTTATTGTGTTTACTACGATTCAATGGTAGGTAAAAAGTTCCTTAATTTCCAATGACTTCATTTCTCACCTATAAACAAAATATTTGATTTTTACGAAAAAAGGAGATTTCACATTTCTCGTAAATATTTGCCCCTGAATAAAGTCCATATTGTGACGCAAACTTTTGTCTGAACACTTTTTGAAGAGTGACTGCATTAACTGGAATCAACTAATAATTTTTCTTAATTAAATCCTAGACCGCACGTCAGTATAGGCTACCGATTTCCTATAAGACTTGTTGGTAGAAATATTTATCGTAATGTATCATGGCAAGGTTTTATGCAACTATTAGGGATTATTATAATTTTTTCTTACAAAATGTCCTAACCCCTTTTGTTTTGCTGAGCCGGAGTTTAACCCCCATCTGTAATTATAATCACACTCTGAAATTGCTAAGGAATTGATATGAAAACAAAAAGCTATGCACATCATTATGGGTGTCCAACTGTCCATTCCCCCCAAACCGAACTTGAAAAAAAAATAAGAAATTGAGAAAACAAAGAAGAAATGAAAAACATATTTTGGTAAAATTCATAAAAAGCCATTAAACATATTGTATTGTCGAATAAAAATACGTTCCTGGGTCAAAACCGGGTCACGCGGACTGACCCGGAGGACAATTTGAGCCCTTTCATCACTGATACTTAGGAAGTTTGCGTATTTAATGTCTCTTCATCAGAAGATATAGAACCCAAAATTTAAAGTTTTCTATCAAGATCCGATGTCCAGAAGTACGTAAATTTCCAGTAGTTGCATCTTTTAACCTCATTGGAACCAATACTGAGAAGCTTTGCGCGTCTAAATGAGTGTGAGAGCGTTACGAATCTTCAATATCGTTGACTACACAGGTGTTAAATTCATTTTTACATATTTAAATCCCCTGTGTTTGCAGATACTAATATGATACTATATTTTTTGTCAACGCTTATATTAATTGTTTAATAGTACTGATAAATAAAGTAATTGGCAATTAACAAGAAATGAAATCTGGTTTGACTATAATAATTTCCGTATAACAGCATGAGTGTTTCAGTTACATTTCAGTCAGTTTGGAGTAAAATTGATTAAGTAAATATATAAGCCTGATTGCGACTTCAAAACTATATAGTTG
Organism: Campodea silvestrii; assembly: GCA_034694985.1. Taxonomy (NCBI): domain Eukaryota; kingdom Metazoa; phylum Arthropoda; class Diplura; order Rhabdura; family Campodeidae; genus Campodea; species Campodea silvestrii. Next base: position 9,771 of record JAQFYR010000509.1, read on the forward strand.
TTAAGTTATGCTACTGTATATTTTTATTACTTGATCAGGGTTACCAGATTAAAGATTTACTGAGTTATAATTATAATGCGAAATGATTTTGGTGAAATCCTCGGATTTTCCCAAAATCAAACTTTTGAAAGAAGAAATGAGAAGAAATCTGCACTATGTAGAATTTCCCGCTCACCTCTATTAAGTTAAAAAATAGAATACACTCTCCGAAACTTCAAATGTTTTAGGATATTTTAATATAAAGTTTACCGAAGTCACGTGGCGGGTAGGGCCTAATCTTTTATTGTTTACATGTGAAAACGTAATATTTAAGTACATATCATCCATTAATGATTTCATCATATCCTTATTGTTGTAGTAAGCATAGGTATTGAATAATTGCAAAAAATAAAAAAAAATAACCTAGAATTTTAAACAAAGGTCGCAAAATCACTATACTTTTTCTATCATTAAATATACTACTATAGTAAATTGATTCAGATATGGTAATGAGTATAAGGGCACATAGGCCTCAATTAAATCGCAAACCTAGACCGCGTCATGCTGGCTTAAATGACGTCACATCCTGGCTAAGAGTCAGCATCGGCAGCCTAGACCGAAAGCCCACGTCCATGCGGGCTACTTTAAACAGGTCGGCCATATTTGCGATCTATCTTGTGAACTGTTGTGATTGGTTGGCTCAAGGTCATGAGGAGGGAGGGAGAAAGAATTTTTTTTTTGGGAGTGACAGTACATGTTAGAGGCAACGTGATAGATGAACATTTATGAAATAAATTAAAAGAAAATTAAGTTAATTCAAACGTTTTAAATTTGTTGATTTAAAATAGAAGTAATAAAAAAAACTTAGTGCTTTTCTATTAGAGTTATTTCTGCTAATTGGTATTTCTTAAACGTTGTGGTCTGGGCTTGCAGTCTAGGCTTTTATTCCGGCTTGCGATTCAGTTGAAGCCATGGTGCCATGCAACGATGCAAGGTAAGTTCCAAAAGTAATGAGACTGGAACCAGAAAATGGGAACTGGCAATTCCATAAACTTGATCAGATCACTATTTGTTCATTAATTCATGCTTTATTCCTTGTCTAAATGAAATGCAATATTTCATTGTGGAATAATAAGAAGAGCATAAACATAGACGAATACATACAATAAAACAAATCAAGTTGATCATGAAAATTCTGTTACTGTATGTGGAATAAGCAGAAAACAAATCAATTGTTGAAATCTAATAAAACGTATATTTCAATATATTTTATAAATATCAATCAATTTATTTCTTTACGACGTGACTTACATCGAAATTTCTACCTTCGAGATCCACGCACCGTCGCCCATCATGTTTCCTGTATTCATAAAGCAAGCGACGTCCTAATTCAGGCGCGTAACCAGGATTTCGAGAAGGGGGGGGGGAGCAGGGTCGACGAAAATGATAAAAGAAAAATTTTGAATCGATTTTTTTGAATTTTTCTCCGCTTTTTTCCTCATTTGTTCCTTTTTAAATTTATCAAAGGGCGGAGGGGCTCAACCCCCAAATCATCCCCTTCGATACGCCACTGTCCTGCTTTCCTTAAGCTCATTTAACATGTATTCCATTAGTGTATGAAATTATACACTTTGCTTAAATATATTACTTGAAACGCAAACAATTTATTAACCCGTAGGCCTAACAATGTTCTGGGCAGTTAGTAACATAAACAGATAAGACTGTGGTTGTATAATAGGCCTACATAAAACCATTGTGTATTTTTACGTGTTATCATGTAGCGTTATATAGCTACGCATATATAGTGCTTTAGTAAATATTACGTATGAATAAACGTGCTGCGCGCCGAGATATATAAAGCCAGCGGCGGCGAGCCGGTTTTCGCGGCGGCGGCGTAGCGGTGCGCCGTTAGCGCCGACTTATCCAATATTGCTTAAGTGTTTTTTTAAAATAAATTAAACGATTGTTATACCCATAAAAGTTTTTTTATTTTTTTTTTATTTTCAAAATTGCCTCGATCATTGGAATAAATTTCCACCAGTTACGTTTTACGTTATAATATACGGCAGAGTTTGGACTCGGACAACGACGATAAACGTTATTAAAAGCACCAGAAATGTATGTAGGTTATATACCGTTATAAGTTGTTATTAATATTTAGTTTATTCACTTTTTTTAGAAAACTATATCACTGTTGGATAATTGTATTGATACAACTCATACAAGGCAACTAAAACATATTTTACATTTATATAATTTACATATAACATATACCTTCGAAATTTCGAGGTGATTCGTTATTTCGATTGTGAATTCAAATGCACATAGCTATGTGAAACGCTAACTGCCGTGAAATCAAATTGTATATGAAATAAAATATTAGAGGCCATGTCAACCCAATGTCAACCTGATGCACGTACATTTATTTATTTATTTATTTATTCAAAAATAATGTACAGCAACAGAATTCTCCAATTAATACTTACATTTATTTATTTATTTATTCAAAAATAATATACAGTAACAGATCAATTAATGTATTAAATTATTGTTAATATGTTTTATGACACAGACTAATAAATGGATATGAAGAAATAAGTACTTGGATCTTGACCACTCCAAATGAAACATGATTTCTAGACGTTTCACCATTAGTAATGATAAAGGCTTCCTCAGTGGAAAGAACAAATTGATTAACAAAAAATTACATTTCAAATCAACACAGTAGAAAACAAAGGGAATTAGTATCACAAAC
>JAQFYR010000510.1:0-12504 GCA_034694985.1 Campodea silvestrii
ATGCTAGATGTCCTGAAAGGCAGAGCCTACTTTCTAGTTCTTATATATCTACAACTTCAGAATCTTACACTCTGTAAATAATTATTGAGTGTAATTTTACTACTTGTTCAGAGGAACCTCCCTTCTCTCTCTATTGTCAAGCAATATATATGAGGTACTCATAAAGAAATAAACTCACATCAATGATGCTAAAGTGATAAATACACACATGATAAATGCCAATAAAGCCAAAGTAGTTTTTATCATTGTTCTCATAATTTGCTATAACCTATCCATAATTCATTCAACATGTATTTCTGCCACTGTAATGTAAATTACCCATGACTCACCTACAGTTTTACAGAAGGTACATCCTGACTTCCCCCCTCTGGCATCCCATAACACACATCTTGCTAACGAACGAATAAATGTCTCTTCACCTTCAGGAAATATACCCTTCCTTAATGATCTGAACTGATCAGCATAATACACACGACAATAAAACTTTGCATTTGCACTTGAGAACTGAATATCAATATGATGATTGAGATTTTTCAATGATTTATCATCTATATCATCCTTATCTTCAATATCAATCCATCCATCACTCTCAACACTCCCACTTTCTCGAAGATTAGCACGAGATAAACTTTTCTCACCACGAAGGAAAGATAAGACACCTGCTCGTTTGGAACTGCTCGTAGATTCAACACTTGCATTTAAATCACTTGAAACAGATAGTTCCTTATCAAGGCTTTTCATTCTTCTCTTTGATGCTGGACTGGAGGTGACATCTTTGTTCTGTTGTAAGTGAATTGTATTGAGTTGTCTGTCGTAGTCTGTACAGCCAAGGGTGTATGATATAATGGAGGTTGGTTCATTCTCATAGATTATTACAGGAACATTGTTATTTGGCAATAAGGCATAATGTTCTTCTGGGGATAGTGGGCACTGAAAAATGATATGAAAACAAATTCATTGCTTGTTGTATTTTTATTGCAGTAATAAACACATTTAATGTAATAGCATAACATGTACAAACAGAATGATGTAATCAAGCTATCATTTTTGCTGTGACAGAAGCTACAATAAATTATATTTTTATTTTACAAAACTCTGAATTTATGAACAAGATAAGTAGATAACTATTATAACAACAATTACTGATTGTAATGCCTAGTTATTTAGAAAAAATGGAAAGGTGGAGTATTTTAAAAATTACCATGTTACAGAATGTTTGAAACTATCCAATGCAGATACGGTACTTGAAAAATGATATAAAGAAAATCTTTTTAATGGTGATCAAATTTTTAAATGTTATTACTGTATATGACGAGACAGTGTGTAAATATTTCGATTCTCCCCTCTTTTAGTTTCCATGACTGCTATACAATAATCTTTCTCTAAAAAATAAGACACCTCTTCTATAGTTTTTTTTTTTAAATGAAAGAGCTAACAACAGCAATCAATGTCCAATTGTTCACATCTACCTGAGAACCTGACATATAAAACACCACTGTAGCTTACATGCTCTTGCACTTAAGAAATGCAATCACTGTTTGACTTACGATAATATTAGCTGCAGCTGCTCCTACGAGAAACTGTGAGAATCTTGTTTTGACCATACCAGTTGATGAAGTTAATTTCCTTGTAACAACTTCATGTCTGTTACTATCAACACTATCATCACCTTTACTTCGTAAGATCATACCTTCACCATCAGAATGAGAACGTTCATGACCATGGACACTTGAACCTGCAATTGGACATACATATGGAAGTTACAGAAAGTTAGTACAGAATAAGCAAAGACGAGTGACCAAGGCACACAATTTTACTAGATATGAGGAAAAGTTTTCCAGTAGTGCACTTTGCCACATATTATGGCACAAACATTGCTTTTTTCGAGTATTTAATACGCTTTTAACATTTACATTTTTTAAAGATGCAGAATGTAAATTAAAATAGTACATTTTCATTTTTAAAAGACGGGCTTAATACATTCTTTTGTTAAAATAGTTAAACATCAAGATCTTGTGTAAAGTAAATAAGTAATGCTGTAGTAATCCACTGCACAAACTGGCCCTGCACTCAAGAAAAAGAATTACCGTTTTTGAGCAGCATTTCAGAAATTGGGCATCCTTCTCGCTCCTTAGTCTTTGCAATACGTTTTTGCATTCAGTTTACTTAGTTTTGATCCACTTAGCAGACCTTACAGGAGCACAAGAAAACTGTCTACTTACAGCTATTTCGTAAGTGGACAGTTTTATGTATTCTGTGATTAATTCTTAGCAGCTGCAGTCATGAAAGAAATGCCATAAAACTGCTCCTCAAATTTATGAATCTCCTCCTCAAGTTTATTGGAATTTGAGGAGCAGTTTGTTCTTCATGAAATAAAATTGTTAATTTTTCCCCCACTACTCTGTTTACCTGATGAATGTTTTCTCCTTTCTCCCTCTCCTATAGATTGTCTGTCTTCCTCCCCTTCAATATGATGTATTGATCCATCAATAGAAACAGTATCTGTATGTGGAAGGGTTTCTTCACTACCATACACTGAAGGAGTACTACCCAATGCACCACTATTCACATTATTATCAACATCATCTACTAATTCCATTGGTTTCTACAAACAATAATATGAATCATCAGTACATGATGTTCTTTGAAATATTATATTATTAGCATAAATTAAAACTAAGTACTAGTGTCCAGACTAGCAGAATGGTTATATATGTTTACTTAAAAGAATTAAAGATAGTAGGTCTATTACTTAATTACTAATTTTATACTATCAACAAAATTCATAGTCATGATTTTATTTTTCATAGAGCATTCCATGATGTTTTCATATAGAAGTATCCATTTACTCGGTATCTAGGCCTACGTTAAATTAAAGATTTACGAATCATAATTCTCAAAATCAACTTACAAAAGAAGTTAACACAAAGTCAAGTACTGAACTTGGCCAGAGTTTTGAAATTTAGGTCAATAAATACGAAATTTTACCTCAATTAAACACAAAAACATTCCGCAATGTCATTATCTCAACACAGTGCTAATTTAAATTTTAACTTATTATTTGTATAACATGTTTAAATATTGCAGGAATTTTTGTAAGTTTCCTTCCATTATTATTTTGTAGGCTTAAATGACAATGTCATCTGAATTATGTCCAACTCTAAAGGTGTGAAAAATAAATATACAAAGCTGATTTATAGCTCCCACTGCATTTGTGATTTAGTAATACTTCCTACATTTTCAACAAGATAATTTTTTTATTTAATAAACGAATTTTTTAAGAAATTGCAAATATAAAAATAAATTCAATTTTGAAATTCGAATTACAAGAGGTAGGCCTATACATGTCAAAATAATTTGCCCATTACCACCATTCTTTTAAAACACAACTTCTGAGTTATGAACGAGACCCTGCATTAAAGGTAAATTAAGGCATTTTAAACATCCCACTTACCAAATTATCCTGTGAGTTTTGTACTGACAATGTGGATTTAACATTTGACTTTGCTAACTTTTCTTCTTTCTTCCTTTGAATAAGTAATTCTTGAAGTCTTGCATTCCATGTATGAACTGCTTCTGATATCATATATTTCAACTGAACAGCACAATCACCTACATCCCACATAAGGTCACAATACTCTGGAGTGGAAACACAAGAATGTTACTGATTAGATGATGTAAACTTTTACCTCCCCCTCCCTTTTCCCTCTCCACCTGATCATGTGATTTAAGTCTGGACGAGCACGGAGAACCTGTTGACCCTGAGCCAATGAGATTGCTTTGCAAAATAATGCATGCAGAAAGTACATTCGTTCCCGGTAACCAACTAACGATCTTTAAAGTCTTCCCTGTCATTTTTTTGTGTACACCGTATTTGGTATAGTTTTGAAGCTCATGAAAAGACGAGAAAAAGAGCGCTTGAATTATTTCTCTACGACTACTAGTTCACATTCTAAATTAATTGGAACATTAATTTTAGATCAAAGTCAATAAATTCATCGATCATCTCGATCTCATTAGGGAATCTTGCATTGAAATAATGAATCATGGGCCGAAATTTAAAATTGTAAGTCGCATTTCAAAAGTTTCACTTGTTCCATAGTATAATATATATAAGTCGTCTATATATTATATACTCTCGTAATGACCCTGTTCCTCCATAAATAGGCTACTTGATTTCTTGATCAATCTCGTCCCTCGCTCAAAGTTATTCGGTTTTTAGACAATAACTCTGGAACCTATTACCCGTTCGTAATGAAACAAAAAAAAAGAGTTCAAAGAAAAGGAACAGTCGAGAAAAATGGCGTGCAAAATGTTCAAATCCGTTGAGAATTGCGTGTTTTATTACGTTTCAAATTTTCCGAAAAATTATAAGATTTCGATTTAACTTTTTTTGCGATTTTTTTTCTTTTTCTTGACATTTCTTCTCGATGACGTCTTTTCCTTCCCGGTAACTAGGTTACCAGGATATATATGGCTTAGCTGTACAGAAGGTTGGTGATGATTGGGTTGGGGAAGGAAGTGGGAGTCGTTCAGTGCTTAGACAAACAATGGAGCAGGTGTGGAGAATTGATGTAAGGATTTCAAATGAAAGGGAGTGTAAAATGAAGCAAGATGTTTTCAAAATATTGTTTTACTTCTTACTAAACGTACAATTATTACTCACGGCGTCACAAGGCGTAATATTTACTCTGGATTATATATTAACCGTATTTCGTAATAAACGAATTTTTTTCTATGTAAAGTTGTATTCTGAAGGTTGTGGACTAGAAAGTACGTCACATTAAACAGTATTTCGGATTATCCGATATCGTAATAACAAGGTTTACCTGTACTTTTCTTACTCTAACCTAGCCTACCCTACCTACCTTTTTCATCCTGTACAGTTCTATCTGCCTTTCTGAGTTCAACAACTCTTGATGTTAACTTCAATTGCATCTCAGCTATCTTATCTCTAAACATTGAATGTTCAATCTGAAACTGTTCCATAAGATTTCCTAATAACTTCTTATCTTGACTTTCTTCTTTAAGTGTATGTAACCTATCTTGAATAGAACTAAACACTTCAGCACCTTTCACTGAAAGTTCACGCATTTCTAAAGTGATTTGATCTTGGGTTTGGGGACGTAAATCAGCATATACTTTCTTAGGAGGAATACATACTTCCCATAATTCTATGTGGGAAAATCTGGAAAGGAAAATATAATATTTCACTATTTTCATTCATCGGTTTTTTTTATCTAATGGGAGAAACCTGCTGCTTCATTATACAGCATGCTATCGGTAATAATAAGTATTTGAATAATATTGAGTTTTAAAAGCAATAAATTACTGGTTCTGTACCATCTGAAGTACGCTAATGGAAAGTTAATGTTCCAGGTTCTTGTCACTTATTTTTAAAAGTGTGCAGAGCAGTGCTGGTAACAAATTTAAAAATACAGTGCAAACATTTCACAATTGACAGAATTTGCATTAATTTTGAAATGATTTTACTAATACATCTCAAACAGAACTGAGAAAGCCATTAAAATTTTCCGAGAACTTTTTGAAAAACTAAAAGAAAGGGAGCAATTTTATAAGTTACCTCATCTGATTTATAATCTTTTAAATTTCCCTAATGGTTCTATTTTGATTTTGAAACTTAGAAATAATCATGATTACATCGTTAAATATTTCATTTGTCATCACTGTTGCAATAAAATCAAACTCTTCTAATAATTTTTGTACTTACTTAAAAGCAGCAACTAGATTCTTATGTAGAAAATACTGATGTTGATTATGATGTAATGAGTGAGTACATCCTTCATTTGTAACTCGTCTTACGTACTCTCCACCATGGAAACGTAATTCAAGATATTTGGCAAATGATAATGACCATGCATCAACAGAAAGTGGAAGGATAGGAGAAATCTGAGGAAATACAAGAAAATACATTAATGAGGGATTGCATATGGAAGGCTTTTGACTAAAGTATGGTACCTGTAAAAATTATAAACTAAATTCTATTTGACACAATATTTAATCAATTTGCAAAGTTGTCTCATTTTCCCAGTGCACTCCAAATGCCGCTCTCAAAATATCCCCGCGGTTCAAGATTTGTACAGAAGCACCTTTTGAGAAGGATAATAGTCCAAAATCATTTGTTTAATCACTTCCAGATAAAAATAATACACTGAAATCAATTATGAAACTGTCTTGATATTTTGAAGATGCATCAAACTACAACAGTAATTATAAAGAAAAACAGAAAAGTAAGTTAATCCTTCTCTTTGAGGATTAACTTTGTGGAGCCGACTGTGCACTAGGAAAACGAGGCTACGTTGTGATTTTAAACTACTTTAAGAACAGTCACAGCTAGTTTAACTGTGCGAGTTGGGCAGCCACCAGAGCAGCTAACAAAATGGCACCTTAGAAGAGTAGCAACATCAGTTGTGTCCCTTAATCATGGAAATAAAACTGTAAGGTGAAAAAAAAATCAAGAAGAAAAAATGATAACATTAAAATATTTCCCTCTAAAGCTGTGTATTGTAGCTAACAATGGGACTAACTTAATTAAAATGTGCTAGAAGTCTGATCCTATAAAGATGAGCTCTTAATGACAATAAGATAAAGACACTGGTTGCCCGTGTACTTTCTGTTGTTCCTATCCCAGTTACCGTTCATCATAATACTTTATTAATGTGAAACTGTTTCTATACTTACTTGTGAACATATGCAACACCAACTCCATGTTAAAATACTATCTCCTAATGAAGGCACAGGAAGTTCAAGTGATTTCATTACGATCTGCAAGCAACCAGTTTCATGAACAAAACGACGAATATGGTGACTTATCGAGGTCTCACATGACTGAAACAAAGATTTACATCAACATTTTTTTGACATTTGACTTTCAGTGTTGAGTATTGTTTTACCTTTGACGGACATGTATATTCTGGACGGAAACAAAATCTCTCTAAAAAGCATCCCAATGGAATATCATTTCTGCCATAGAAGTCCATGGTAACAATCCTAAGAAAGTTAAGAACATATTTAATCAAAGCCCTCATTTCACATATTTATCATAATGCTCAAGCATATACATTATAAATCAGAAAAGTACTTAAAGCTTTTGATTTCAAGATTTTTAACTGGGTACTTTGTTAAGAAATTACAAAGAGAATTAATTACCACAAATATATATCGAGGGTTAGCAACTAAAAGGAGATAAGCGCCAAAAACAAAATTTTTCAGGGGGAAGTAAAAACTGCCCAGTTTTCTTTAATTTAGACCAATAAACACGATTTTTGGAATGACAATATGTTGTACTGATGTGAATTGAACATAGTTATTTACTATTTGATATTTTTATTACATTAAGAAATAAGTGTCGCTTATCTCCTTTTGCCTGCACTGCTTCAAAAGGCAAGTTGGTGGTTACCCCACTTTACATGGCAGAAAATCCATGCCCATAGAACAGTAGCAACATAATTCTGATCTGTCTGGCTTAGTTTTTAAATTCCTTTGAAGAAAATGTATGAAATATCTTAAAAATATTTTCAATTTTAGGAAATTGACATGAAAATGACGAATTTTTCAAACAAGTTTTTTTTTTGTTAATGTCTGAACAGTAACAGTGTCTCAACTTGTCAACCGCATGTAACGGTTTTTCTAGATGCTGCATTTAAGATAAAAAAAAATGTAGGCTATTTATCATTGAAAAAATTTCTTGGAGATCTTGTTGAAACTGTACATTCACTGAATACTTTTATTGCAGGGATCCGTAGCCTAACATAACTACAAGAGCATTGCACTAAAATATTCTCATTTGCTAATCTGTACATTCAATAATTGTCATCATAGCTTTTAGTTTCCGTGAGCTCTGCAATTTTATTAGTAATCAACTAAGATTCAACTGGGATCAACATAATTATTATTTGGTGCATTTCTGCATGCAAAGACATCTCTTTTACTGGAACAGTGAAACAAACTATTGACATTCAATTTGAAAAGGTTCTACATAATTAATTGGTTTATTTCATTAGCCTAGTGTGTTTTCTATACTGTATAAACCAATCTAAGGTGTGCAATCACCCCTTCGTCAACACATAATCCTGGCATTGAGTGTGTTTTCATCCCTCAAGCTATTAATTCCTGTTTTGCTTGTATCCTGGAAAGGCAAGTAGAGGTCGAAATTCATACCCATACGTACGTTACATCACCCGATTTGGGATAAGGCACGTTTGTGTTTCTTTTATAGGCTATTTAATTGTAATATTTTGATAATCTGATGAAATACTTTATGTCACATCCTTGAGTCTGTGTGGTATACTCACCTAACTGAGCATCAATATAATGTAATAACTGATAAGTATTAAGTAGGGTACATTAAAGTCGACATGTAACCTTTTTTGGTGAATATAACAGCGAGATCGTTGAATATAGCATTGATACAAAAACACTACTCATTCCGGAAAAATAAATTTTTAAAGGAACTTTATGGAACTTGACCACAAAGTATTTATAGGCCTAGCTAGATCTCTTGCTGCAGAGCCTCTGCAGACTGCTCTAGAACTTCAATGCAAATTGCTATGGTACCTAAATATCTGTAAGCAAATTGCTGCAGTTTCAAACCATCGGAGAATTATCTTATGGGCCAACACCAAATGTAGTCGAAAAAAATAACGAAGGAATCTCTACTTAAATTTTGTGAAGACTGTAGCAGTATCTTTAGTTTCAGAAAACAATTAATGAAGAATCTACAGAAATTCTTCAGAATCCATAGAAGTTCAATGAAAACTATTTATTGTGACTAAACAGAAGCTCTGTTGAAAGCTTGAAACTCTACAGAGACTTTACAGGAATTATTTGAAGAATCTGGAGAACTTTCCAAAGAAACCCATCAGACACTATGGTCGGCTACAGATAATTTTTACTTGGATTTACAGTGATGTGATTACTCAGAGCGTCGATAACTTTAATATACTGGGACTGTGCTGTGCACTGTGCAGTACTAAATCGGTTAACAAACTTTACGCGTGAGGCAAACTATAATCGACTATGATAAATCTGATGGCTACGTTGTGGCATTGATAACACTGTGAATGTAGCCTACTGTATTATAAATGTCATCAGTAAATCGCACCCCTTTCTTAACTCTTACTAACGAAGTAACGATAGTGTCACAATATAGGCCTACTCTACATACGAAACTATAGTTGTTTAAATGATGTATTTTGATGATTTTTTTTTTAAACTTTTTTACAAGTTTTCCTGTGTATACAGCTGTTTCATTAAGATCAAACGAATGGACATAATTTAAATCATAAATTATTTGATAATATACAGTCTACCAAATTTGCAATAATCTTATTCAGATTGATAATACAGACGTTCAGGAAAAGAAGTAACACCTATTTTGCTATATAAGTTTGAAAATAATTCAATTTCATGATAAAAACAAAAAAGAATGGTCGGTTTATTTCAATCAATCGTACATCAACACTTAGTCAGACTATTCCCTCTCTTGAACTGGTGGTTATCTCTTTCTGGCTGCTTCACTTTATTCTGACTATGGTGGTTATTTCAACAATAATTGGTGCTTATCCCCTTTTGCCTGTTTACATTTATATGACAAATGCATGTCCCAAAAATATATTTCGATATAACTCTTAAAATAAATTTTTGTCACTTATATCCGTTTGAGGTATGCAGTGCATGACATTTGACTACTGAGAAAGCCAAAAACCCTAATTTTTCAAAATATGTCGCTTATCTCCTTTTGGTTGCTAACCCTCGATATAATATAGGCCTGTGACGCTAATGAGCAAAAAATATTAAAACGTTCCGATGAAGATGTGAATAAGCATTCTGTAAAATTACTTTAATACCGGGTAGCTTATAATAATATTATGTTTCATAGCCCAGTACCATAAAACATTTCAAGAGATTTTACATAGCCTACATAATTATATCAGAAAGTCATCTATAATAAAAAATACAATGTTCAACAAATGCGGTAATTCAAATACACACATAGGATACTGCATACTGGTAAACTACACTGAATAAAAAACCTAATAACAGTCAAAGAAATAATATCCTACACCGTTAGTAGAAAAAAAAACATGGCTAGCTACACAATGCATCAACTTACTTACCATGGATTAACACAGAAGCATGGTGCATTAACAGACAACGTACTGAAACTACAAAACAACACCAACATCTTCTGATGATTCATTGGATCCAAAGCATCAACTCTTCCATCGTAATTATGTACACTTTCTGTATCAGTATTACTCTTATTACTCCCACTCATCAGCACACTCTGGTGAGGTTTCACTACACTAAGTCTCCCTCCCATGGCACGATATTGAGCTAACATTGATTGGATATCTGGATTCATTATCGGAGAGGAGAGTTTCATATACACAAATGGATGGGGGGAATTCATTGAAGCTATGTAGTTGTTCTTACCAACAGGGATCAGTTTGGAATCTTTCTGTTCATCTGGTTTGGCTTTAGACATGACCGTTGATGAAGGTTGTTTGTGGAATTGTTTGGAAAAGTAGATTTCTTGTGGGAAGTAACAGCGTAATGGGGAACGTTTACCAATGTCTGTTTCGAGGTACGGAAGTGAATACTTTAACGTAGGTGATACGGATAGGACAACATCGTTAATGGCTTTACGAAATAGATTTTCTTGTGGTAACTCTGCCACTTTCATACTAAGGTCGGAGTTCACTTCAACAGGAACATAGGAATGTAATGGATCACTGAAATCACTCACTTCTTCCATTTTACTTTCTTCAATATCCAGGGACTTTATTGTCCCACTCCTTGTCTTACGATGTGTAACTGTTCGTTCTGGTTTCTCATCCTCAGAACCAAATATAGGTTCTTTAACAAGTGGAGGGACAGTAGCACATTCATCCATAAGAAATGAACGTTCTAATCGCCAATTGTACGCAACAAACACCATGAATGAAAACACTTTTTTCACTCTCTTTAATTCACCATTAGAAGCACCACGTAATAATACAGTACACCCTAAATGTGACGCACATCCTTCAAAAAACATTAAATGTTTCACTTTTCCTGAATCGAGGATAAAATCTCTAACGGAAAACCTATGACACATTCCCAAGCGAGGTGCACCAACTTGTGCTTCCAACGAGGGTAAAATGTCTGATTGTGTACAACGAGACACCCGTTCCATAACTGTTGCCTTAACATTCAGTGCTAATGTAATGCTGTGTTTACGGAGTAAGTCCTGAGCAAACCTTGCTACTTTCTTTTCAACTAATAACAAATCTGGGTTCAGATTTAAGATTTTAGAAACTGCATTCTGAAGATAGTCTGGTTCCTAAACAAAAGAAAAGGGAAATTTAAAAACTTTTGATTTTTAAATTTTAAAAACTTAAAACAGATTTTACTTTTATTGTGATCGAATATATAAATAAGAATTTTCTGGAAACCTTGAAGTACAAAAGTTAAGTTTACATGTCAAAGGGCACAACTTTTGAAAGTGCAGGCCTCACAACAGTTTTTTAAAGACAAATATGTGAAAACAATGTTATACGATATTTAAATATTTTAATAGTCTCATAAGATGAAGATTGCACAAAATGTTATTGACTCTTTTAATATTGAATGAAGTTCTATCCATGTTTCAGACTAGGTATGCACAAAGATTTAGCAAATATTCGAATAACAATGCATTAGTTCAGTTATACCGTAATAATTCTATTCAACGTGGTTAAACAATTTTAAAAAAGGTAAACTTAGAACGGTACATTTTGTTGGTCCACAATGAAAAGAACTGCATAATTCAGAAATTAGTCAAATTACTGTCAAAAAATCTCATTCTTCACTTTTTAAGAAATTCAATTATCCGAAAAGATATGTTCACTCATTTCGCAAAATTAAGTATACTTTCCTTTTTCAAGAAATTTATTTGAAGAAAATGGTTGTATTTTTTTCATGGTACGTCCTTTACATAATCAACCAATAATTTAATTAAAAGACTTTCTGACCATACTTATTTACATTTCACTATTAACAATAGCGTACCTGCATCCAAAGTGGTTCTAATGACATAAGCTTCTCTACTCTCTGATAAACAATTGATGAACTTAGAAGTAGTATTTGTGGATTTACAAGGTTTGAACTCATGGACCTGTGAGCTACATTCTTCGTACATACCACACCATTGATTATTACACATTCATTACGTTCACCTCCTGGGATCTTCTTGATCTGAACAAATCTAAAGAAAACAGTAGAAATGAAATGAGAGATTAATATTCACTGAGAATGTCATTTCTTCTAATATCAACAACACTGGAGAATGGTCATATTTGACATGGAATTACTCTGTTATAATTATTTGTATCACACACCAAATTGTAAACAATTTCATTCTAAAATATGTGAATAAGGAAGTGGGCTTTCTATTCACAAATATGAAGTAGGCTACGGTAATTCATTATAAATTATTGAATGTGACTTTTTCTCCAAGAG
>JAQFYR010000511.1:0-12497 GCA_034694985.1 Campodea silvestrii
ATCGGATTGGAATTTTCTTTACTATTGAGTTAATTGGGAGAATTTATTCCGTTCCTTTCCGAAGCGATTTGGTGTGCGGTCTTTCATCTATATGAATGCAGACGATATTTTTTGTTCGTTTCCTCAATACCAACGGATATTTTGTACGTATTTCACAACAAACCATAAAGATATTGGTACCTTATGTAAGTTATATTTAATTATTTCGAGCATTATATATATAATTATTAGTTATAATTTACAAAATTTCCGAAAATTTTATGCATTTGTTTTATCTGTACATGCTTGCGCAAATATGATCTCCCATCCACTCATTTTCCTTTAAAACCCATACGTTATTGCTGAAGAAATTATCTGTGACTAATTAGGCCATCATAAATCAAAATAATGTATTTAGCACTTTCCAATGAAAAGTATTCGTTATAATTATTACAAAGCCTGGCGTTCAATGAAAAAATAATTAAACGTGTTGGCAATTGTCTAATTGTCTTACACTTTTTGTCGCTTTTCTTGTTTAACGTCAATTTTCGTGCATTTTAATTACCCAGTAAAAATCTTTCTCTCTATAATAATCAGTAAGGAATGAAAAAGAAAAACAACCTTTCTTATTCCTGAATTTTTGTCTCTCCGGCGTTCTATTGTTTTATTTTAATTCGTTTTCGTATCCTTGTGTATTGATGGGAGTCTGTTCACTACCAATTTGAAACATTAGAATTCTCGACATTTTCCTACTACTATTTCTTTGCTAAAGACAGAACTTCTCTCGTCTTTTACCAACCTTTTACTCCCTAAATCTATCTACATTCCATTCAGTATTTGAGAAGAAAAGTCTTTTTACACTCTGAGCATTTGGAATTTATTTCTGTAAGAAAATACAAACTCATCTTTGATTGTTGCGGCAGCCTATAAATCAGCATGCCCTGTGATGCTTTTTTTCGGATGCATTTGGACATGCGGACATTCATTTCATTCGCTTATGTTTCAATAAGCGATTGGATGTCCGTAAAAATCCATCTTTTATTTTGTTCAGGCTAATCGTATTTTTATTATTATATTCTTACATGAACTTTTTTGATTGATAGATGATAGTGTTAATATTTTTTATTGTTATTATTATACAAGTTAGTAACATTGCGAAGTACACGTGTCCCATATGGTCAATGGTACAACAGAATGCAGATTTAATACGATGTACAATTCAGTGCTATTACAAAGAATGAAATTAATCTCCGACATAGATCTCGACATCTGGTGCAAGATTGAAACTTCCATAAAATATTCATAAACATCATGTATTTGGTCCATATTGAAATTATTGATTCTGTTGGGAAAATATCACTCTTCTTTTCACCAGTATAAATATTTGTTCCCTGGACCATTGAGTAGTGGACATTCTCCAACAAGATGAAACAGATCGTTGTTCGTTTCGAAATTACATAATGTATACATTTATTTTTATCAAATAGATACTTTATCAAAGTTGAGTTACTGAATAGTGTAAATATGGTGAATTGATATAAAACCTGTGTGAAAAACATTCAACTGATTTACTGTATTGTGAGTTCACGTTACATTAGATTAAACAACGCAAAGGGGTACATTAAATCAGTACTGTACAACAGTAAATCAAACTAATCTGGCTTAGATTTTACTTGAATTTGCTTTTTTTCTAAATTTTTATACCAAGTTGTTTAATATCATAAAATATAAAATTCTCCAAAATTTCGGTGAAATCAATAATTATACATGTAAAATTTTGATATCTCCGATCTTGCTCAAATTTTGCAGAAATTACAAGAATTTGACCCTTATTCAAAATATTTTTTCCGTTTTTAGAAATATGAACTATTACCATAGTTATAAGGCTCACAAATTTCAGGTGCACATGTTAAACAGCTTTACCGTCAATGTTGAACACACTATAACTATGGCAATAGTTTATATTTTTGAAAACGGAAAAGAGATTTTGAATAAGGGTCAAATTCTTGTAATTTCTGCAAATTTTGAGAAAGATCGGAGATATCAAAATTTTACGTGTATTTCTTATGGGTAAAACATAGGGAAATTGGAAGTTTGAAGAAGGATTTCTGGCTTAAAGATTTTTTTGCAGATGAACGGCATGTGATGTGTTGGTCAGGGATGTAGGACCTACGATTTCTGACTACTGAAAAAAATATCCGTACTGAACACCTGAGGAGCTTCCCTCGTCAGTACCGGCACCTCTTTAAGCAACTAAAAAACGACATGAATATTTATATTTCCATTCATGTTCTGAACTAATTCAGTATTAATCTAAGAACTCAGTACCGGCACCTCCGACTTTACAAAAAGAGCACTGGTTTTACTGCATATTCAACTATATCTCTATTATCTTGTGGTATCAAGTGTTTTAGCACCCTTTAATTTAAACTCCTTTGGGGGTGAAATATGGCTATGAGTGGAATTATGGATAAATTTCGCATTAAGTCAGCTAAGGTAGTCTCCCAAAGGGTTTCAGGACTTGATCCTACAATTATTATAAATTCAAAAATTACTGTACAACTCGATCCTATAATTATTATAAACTCAAAATTCATATGAGATACCCATTCGGCCATACTTGAATTTTTTTATAGACAACCCTATCTCAGAGTCAGTATCCATTTAGTACATAACTCCATGAACTTCTGTAATTGCAACCTTCTCTTTGATTGTTTAGGTATTCCTGAGCGTATTGATTACGCACCCAGTAGTGGTAGGCAGAACCTTTTCCCTGAAGCTAGTTTAGAGCTCTGTGATATTCCATGCTCACCAGCAACATTACAAAGCAAAGTACAACTGGCAACATCACATATAGGTAAGGAAGGATTTTGTTAACGTTGAGTGCAGGGGTGCATTGTATTGCGTGGATGACACTCACGTCAGACGTAATTTTCACTGAAACACATTGTGTTATTTATTATAAATTTGTACGGATAGAATATAAAAATAATCATCTTTATGAGGTTCAATTTTTTCATGATATTTGTTTTCAATATTAGTACCGTATTAGTAAAAGTTGTTAAAAAGTGTTTTTTTGTAGTTTTTTAAATATCCAATTTGTTGTTTTTCTTTTGAAGGGTAACATAAATATCTTTTATATTCCAATAACAAGATTTATATTGGTTTGGTGACTAGAGAGTCACACAATATTTGACAAAAGCAATTATTTACCATCTCTGCAATTTATTGAAATCAAAATAATTATACTATCATGGTTTCGCTTAAACAGTATGTTGAAATGATGTTGGTCGTTCTTTTTAGAATTGTACGGATACCTGATGAAGCTTGTTTTTAAAGTAAAACCGTGGTAGCATCGTTATTTCGATTTCAATAAATTGCAGAGACGGCAAATAAGTGTTTTTATGAAATACCAATAGCAAGATTTCACACTCGTATCAGTGAAATGTTACGTAATTGGAGAAACTTGTTTTGAGGGAAATTTCATTGCCCAAGAATGTTATCACTCCTCGTTGAGGAAAAAAATATACTGTAAATTGAATGAGACGAAAATCAATCAGAAGTGTTTCTAACATGCTCCACTTTTTATCTACAGTTGACTTTATATTTGTAAATTAACGTTGTTTAAAACTTGTGACAGGATTCACATGTTTTATCAGATATTGATTCTGCATAAGAAACAATCTCATTCTTTGATGTGGGAAAACTTAGAACTTGTTTTTTGTTGAAGACGTAAAATGTGGAGAATCAAAGTTGGGCGGAAAGTTTGGAAGTAACAGCGTCAATCCTTTGTTCTTCAAACCTCCAATAATTGATTTTTAAAAACATTCAGTACAATACTTACAGTAAACTTTGTTTCATAAAGAGTTGAAACAGCTTGCTTTTTTGCTATGATGTACTAGCTTTTTACTCCTTTGTGTTCATACTCTGTGCTTGCTTGCTCTAGGGTATGTAAATATTTGTAGAACTTTGCTATGGAGTCATACTTGTGTATGTACATGAGAGGGTTATTCGGACTATGTTAGAAGTTTATTGTTAAAAACACAACAGGGGCTGGACAGTATAGAGCTAGAACTGTTACTTAGTTATTCTTATAGTTATAGTATAACAAAGGTGAATTTTTACGTCTTCTTCACAGATTTTATTTTAAAGGAAAAGTAATGATAAATAGTGTTTTCACACTGCAGATAGGTTAACGTAATCTATAAAGTCTTGTGAAACCCTCATATTCCAAAAGCTTGTGGTTTTCAATAAACTGTCACGAAATTCAACCCGTTTCCAAATCGCAACATCTGATTGGTTTAAGTAGTTCACAATTTCACATGGGTCGAAATCGCGATGTCTGATTCGTCTGTGGAGATTCTTTGAATTTTATGAATTGTTTATTGAAAAATACAGGCTGTTCTGGAAAATCAGACTTTCACATGATTATACAGAATAATTATGTTAGACTAACCTTCTTGCTAACCGTAGTGTGAAAACACTAGGCTATTTATTTTTAGTTTTGCTTTAAAGTTAATTAATTTTTTTTGTTCGGATGATGATGAGTCACTGAGATTGTACATATTCAAATCTAAGGATATTAAATTTAAAAAGAAATTAAAGAGTATTTCTGTCTAAAAGTTTTTATATTTGCGTGGATTATTTGAAGGCATAAAATGTGCTTTGCTGCTGGAGACTGTCTGTATAATATTAAAATATCAGTAAAACAAACCTTCAGAATTCAAATCAATATATTTCACTGTTCGCCTAAAAATTAATTCAATATAGCTGTAACATAAGGTATAATATTGAATTGAATTTATTTGAATCTTGTTATTCCATAGTTCACCATTCTCGTGACACTAGAAAATGTGGTTGCTTATTTATACTTATTAAGAAAATGCAACATTCACTGCAAGAAAAAGAAAGCTCAAATTTCTATCATTTCTCAAGAACCATTAAAAATATGTTTTAAATTATTATAAATAATTAACTTATCTTACAAAGCTCGTACCAAATGAGACCATTTTTTTAACATAAATTAGCACAATGAAACATAGTGTTAAAGTAAATCACACTTACTCTCGATCCTTCTTGTACATCAAATATACAAATTTAAATGATATTAGATGTATCTAGAGCATCTATTCATTCCCATTTCTTCCTTGTTCCATAGGTAAAGGTTGTGACCGAGACACCTACTCCGTACAGAGTCAACGTAAATTATGTGGTGCAAGTATGGAAAGTATAGACATGCTCCCATCACCTGGTTTGGGTACAGAATGGACAAAAACACTCCCATTAGATGAAGGACATGAATCTGATCAGATATTTGAGTTTGACGGAGCCAGTACAGCTGTCGTTATTCCACCAGAGGTAGGAAGAATCACCTAACTACCACATCTTATATATAGTGATCATGTCAGAACTGAATGAAGTTTTCACATAAATTGAAAAATTACATAAACCCTATGTTATATTCAAATAGGAGTCGAACCTGATCTTTTTGTCTGTTTTATCCTCACTTTACTGTTACTTTCGAATTATTTGAGGATAGTTTGTTGAGAATTCACAGGTACTTATAAAAATTATGCACTGTTCAATTTATAGTTCATTTTTTTTCACTGGGAATTTTTTTGTTAAATCAAATGGACACTTGATGCTTATTACACTTTGTGTATGATGAGGCACTGTAAATTAAATCAGTTGCAGTTTTCTTGTTAATAACTTCAATGAAGGATGCTGTTTGTAAAAACATTTAGGAAAAGATTAGCTTTGTTTGAAATCTGTAGGCACCCATGTACTTGCCACTAGTGTCAATTACATGGGTGCCCCCCTGAATTGTAAAAAAAGTATAGCTGATTAAAAGCAAACTCTTTAAGAAAGTAATGTGCATTCTTATTCAGAAAGTTCTATATTGTTGAAAATCTGTAGGATATGTAAGCTGATTGAAGTTGTTCGATGAGAATGACATAGACCCTATTAATAAAAAAAGGAGTAAAAATAACTGTTCTCACATGTCTTATGCTGTGTTAACCTATTGCTTTTGTTTAGAAAGCTCTGTATTAATTTCATGTATTAACTGTGTACATTATTGTTGTTCTGTTAGGTTGTGAACCATGATTTGAGTCACACTTTCACAGTTGCCACATGGATGAAACATAAACCATCACCTGAACAAGATAAACATACAAAGGAACATATTGTATGCAATGCTGATGATCATAGTAAGTCATAATGGAAAACATTACTTTAATAGACTCTATATGGTTGCAAGTTCTTACCACCATTAAACAAAACTACTATGATTGTGCACTTTTTTCATAATTCACAATAGACACTGCATTTTAAAATTGAGAACTGATTAATTATTAAATAAGGATCAATATGCAAATCATAGAAGTATCTTAGGAAGATTTGAAAAAATGAAAAGATGTTTAAGTAAATTACAGAAATGTCTAAATTATTGTCAAAATAAACTTTATGAAAAACGATAATTCAATTAGCTTGTCATCATAGTTGTATTAGTCGTATTAATTCAGGAATTTAAGCGTCACTTGTAATTCACACACATGTATTTACATTGTATATGTATATTTTTTACAATAACGTCTGATATAGGTCTATGGTGAACTCATGATTTATTGTTTCATTTCAGAAATGAATCGTCATCATTATGCATTATTTGTTCGTAACTGTCGTTTGATACTTCTGTTAAGGAGAGAGTTCACAGATGGTGATCTTAATACATTCAGACCAGCAGAATGGAGGTGGAAGATACCACAGGTAAATGTTGTACCGTACTAAAATGTTTTGTGTACTGTTAGTCAGCTTCAAGCATGTTTAATCAGGACATTTTCCCAAGAGTTGTAGTTTAATATTGTCAGTTTTTATGACAGGTTCATTTAAATCTATTTGTAAACTTAGGAGTTTTAACAATGTGTATAGCCCAAGGAGAAGTCCTTCTATTTTCACCAAATTTAGTAGAGAGTAGGGTAACAAACAAGGTACAATCATGATTAGCAGCTAGATAATTTTTTAAGGATAGAAAGAAACAGTATTAAGCCAATAAACGTTGTGGATAGAAATATAGAAAATAGTAATATTCCAGGTAGCCTACAAAACATTTCTATATACCTAGTTGTAAACATTACTAACACGAGATTTATTTAATTATTCATGCCCGATTGCACCGACAGAAAATGGATAGTTGAACTTTGGTTAAATTTAACTACAAATTTGAATCCCTTGCAACTCAATGGGACTAAAATCTTAAGTCAAATTTAACTCTAGTTTAATCTTCTCTTTTTTGTTGGTGCAATCGGGCATCAGTGATTTATTATAACAAATATTTAGAAAGATCTCTACAAATATCAAACACTCAATCACTCATTATATAAAAGTACAAATACTGCATTTGAATTTTTCCAGTGCTGAAAGTCAATTACTAATCTGTTAAAGTGTTAATTTTAAATTATTTCTCAACTGTCCTTAAATCCTCAATCCTGTGTTCTTCCATAACTCAACTCTTTTTCTTTCCCCACCTATAGGTATGTGACAATGAGTGGCATCATTATGCTGTTTCTGTAAAATTCCCTGATGCTTCATTATTTGTTGATGGTCAGTTATTTAAAGCAACTAATAACAACCCTGAAATTATTGATGATTGGCCTCTTCATCCAACGAAAGGATTAAATACAACCATGACTGTAGGAGCATGCTGGCAAGGTAGGAACTTAGGAAGTAGGAAAGTTTAGGATACAATGTTCTTCCATTTTCTTTTTAGATAAACAGTTGAAATAATTATTTTATAATGATTCTCCTAGTATTTTTGTGAGGTGAAGACTTGAAACTCTGTTTACCATCTTTGTGTGTAAATGTAATTATTGAAGTGAGAGTTTAGAGCATCGAATATAAATTGCTATTTTTCATGAAGATGAGTTCTCATTTTCAAGCAATAAATTTTTGAAAGGTAGTGAACTAACATGTGAGAATTATAAAAGTGGCAAAACATTAGCCATTGATTGAATTTTTTTTCTTGTATTGTAATAAATGTATGATAGAACATATGAATACTATTAGGAAGGCATGCCTTCCTGATACTATTAACTATTATTATTACACATTTCTGTATAAACTTATAATTTTTGAAGTTAAGTTAACTTAACGTACTGTTAGTTTTTTTTACTTATAAGTTACTTGTTACGCTCCCAGTACGTAAACTGATAAACTACTGTATTAGACTATTTGTTCATTATAGATGCTGATTTTCATATAGTTGTTAACACTTAACAGTATCTTGTTAACAGAATTATTATCTGTGATTTTATTTACTGCAAGAATAACACATTTGCAGCAGTTTTGTGCTTGCAATAGAGATTATGAAATATTTCATTTAAATAAATTGTAAATCATGGTAAATTATTAATAAATTTTACGGTCAATTTATTTATTTACAAGCTTAGCCCTACTTGAACACAGTGATGTTCACAAAAGAAACTAGGCTAGTAAATTAGAATACTGTAAATGATTAGTGATGTATTGTATTACGGTACAAATTTTTATTTCGGTAATCTCATAATTTCTAAAAGCAACCTGTTTGTAACAAGCATATTATGTACGATACTATGACAGTTAATGCCTGCTGTAACATGTATCTTTGAAGCAATTTCATTGCATTAAAGAGAAAAAAATAAGTGAGTGAAATATGAGTTTTTCACAAACCATAGCAACCAGTAATGAAAAGTAATATGAAACGAACTAGAAATGTAATCATTGTACTGTAGAAAGCCAGAGGTCATGCAACTGCAGTAAAATAATATTTTAAGAGATCGTGCGTGTTTGTTTTATTAGATAGATATACTGGTAATGAGACTTCTGTTCTGCTGTTATAATCATTATACCTACAAGGCTTTGGGCGATTATTGAAATCCAAATAATCAATTAATCGGCCAGAAAATAATTGAATTACTCGATTAATCAATTATTTGAACTTCTGCGTTTTTTCCCAAATTTTACAAGTATTTATGAATTTTTCGAAGAAAATGCCGAAATTAGAACTTTAATCAGCAATAAATTTTGAGTAGATCATCGTAGATACAAGATTCGAACATCACTGTAATCCTGAAAAGGAGATCTTTCAAATCTGTGGCAACATGTTTTGGTTTCTAATTGTCGAACATTTTGTAATAATTAATTATTTTCGATTAATCGATTATCAAAAGCGATGTAATCAAGAGCGATTATCTAGATAATCGAATAATCAAGTTAATCGTCCAAATCTAATACCTACGATATACTGGTTTACAGTGTCTGTATGATACACAGACTGATAATGTAAAATTATACAATCACCTTTTGTAATAAATTTATGAGTGTTTAATTTCTTTCTTTAAATTTCTTTCTTTTCCCACCTTAGGAACTGATAACAAGATGAAACATCACTTTAAGGGATATTTAGCTGGTCTTTCCTTATTACTTCATAAGACAGAGAAACCTGATGTATTATCATGTTTACATAAATGTAAGGAAAGTCTCGAAGTACCAGGAATGGAGCTACTGGAACCAGGAATGGAACTGCTTACAAATAGTGGTAAGGATGTCACACTCACAACTTGTTAAGTAATCTTGTCTTTTCATACTGTCACTTTGATCATTTATTATGTTCTCTACATATACTTTTCTGTGTTAAGAGTGAATTAAGTCTCAGCATTGAATTCAAGTGCTAATATCAAGTAGTTATTGTACTAATAAATTTAATCTTAATATTCATATAGCAATATTTACAGATATTTAAATAGTATGTTTATTTTAGGGCTAAATAATTAAAAACTGACAAACTTTGAAAATCATATAAAATCCTTTGTTGTATTTTTTTTAAATATTTGATGATCTTATGTCGCTAGCGGTAAAGGTTCTTAATTGACAAACAGTTTGTTAAATTAAGCTTTACAGTTTTACTTTTTAATAGGGTGCATGAGGAACAGTTTCTAACAATTTTAATATTTTATAGTCAACATTTTCCATTTCTATGTATTCCATACAAAGATAATTAATCATGGTACCATATAAATTAATTTTATAGTATGTAAACGGTATAATAATATTTCTGCTCTTTGTAGTAAACTCCTGTTTTAATTTTACAATATATTTTGTATACTTTAACTATTATTGTTTATTTTTTTGTAGATTTAACTGAGATGACAATTGAAGGTGATAACAAAACGAACCTTGAGAGTCTTATAGCACAAGTTGGTTACAGTAATGCAAGAGAATTCCCAACACCAGGAAGAAGAAATCTACATGTTGTCACTAAAATAACGTAAGGAACTATAACTGTATAACGTAGTTGTAGCATACTATATTGATTACTGGTATTTAGCTGCTATGTAATCTTATATTATCATATGTTATGGTTTAAAAGATATTGCCTCATTAGTTTTTGCTGTTATTATTTACAATTTCAATTTTTAGAAATGTTTGTCCTCAAATTACTGGCTTGTTTCTTGAAGTAAATCAGTACATACCTGTAATATTTATGTAATTTTACATTTATTTACCAGGTTTGTGAATATCTTTTCGTTTCAAAGCTCTGTTTTGTTTTCCAATTTTCTTTTCTCAGTAGTATCACATTAAATTCTTTTAATACTTTAACCATTTTGCTGCATAATTTTTGTACTGGTACCCTAAGTTATATTGAATAAGTTAATGATTTAATTTAGAGCTGAAAATGAAGTTTTGAAGTTTCACACATTTACATCAAAATTTGGTATACTGGATATTTTCTTTTCAAATCAAAATGTTTATAGAGTTTCACAAATTAAAAGCTAACCGTGAAGAAAGTTAAGTAATCGTATCGGGGATGTATATTTATTATTAGCTATTGCTTAAATATTTAATTCTGGATGTTGAAATTTTATTTTATGTAAATTGTTTGAAATATAGATCTCAAATGGGTGTTATATATAATTTCAATTGTTCAGAATGTTGTAATATCAAAAGCTACAGTAAAAACAAAATGTATTTTAAACCTTCAATGCCTTCTTTCCAGTTGTGAAAGTGGTAAAACCATGAAGGTCCCCCCAGTTGAATCGTACGTTATGGTCCTCCCACCACAACAACCAACAATAGAAATCAACGGATCAAGTAACGTAACCAGAGATTACGAAGACTTCAGACAGGGCGTCAGAATATTCACAGACGTAAGAGTCACCGTCAGCACAGACAAAGACGAGGAAGAATGGAAAAACGGGGAACCAATCAGCGTCATCGAGAAGAAACTGGACTCTTGTACCGTGTCCGTCTACCCTGCGCTGAATCCTGATCACGAGACGATCACCTTGCCCTCCAATATGTTGACTCAGTTGTCCCTTGCTGCTAAGACGAATAAGGAAGGCGTTGTGATTTCTGGCGCTGATATGATTTATAATTACGAGCAGGTTCTGAGGCAGATTCAGTATACGAATAGGAAGCCAGCGTATTATCTCCAGAGGGCTTTTAAGTTGATCTGTCATGAGTTGAATGGAAGGTTCGTCAGTAACGAATACGTACAAACGGTAAGTGAACAGAAGGGGTTTCTAGTTTATTTTACGTAACGGTTGTGGTTTTGGTAATTGCTAGTGTTTAAAATATTAAATAACATGCTACAGCTTCTCTTAATGTGTGCATATATGATAAATGTACCTATTGTTAACATTTGCTAGAGTAGTTTAAAAATGAAAATTGGACAAGGTAACATGAGTTTACCTAAGATTTTTCTTAGTAACTTCAACTGTAGAAAATTATTCGTGCCCATAGGAGAATCAATGATACATTTTTAGACATATTATTAATAGGTTTGGTTATTGACTGTATATTTAGAAATCCTGGAACCTTTTTTTTTTCTCAATTGCAGAATTAACAAATCCAAGTGATTTTCCCACCTCTTTCTTGTCTAATGATATAAATATGTATGATTACCTCTAATCATAGATAAATAATGTCCAAAAAATCACTCGT
This sequence comes from Campodea silvestrii, assembly GCA_034694985.1. Taxonomy (NCBI): domain Eukaryota; kingdom Metazoa; phylum Arthropoda; class Diplura; order Rhabdura; family Campodeidae; genus Campodea; species Campodea silvestrii. Next base: position 11,959 of record JAQFYR010000511.1, read on the forward strand.
TTACAGCCTTTTGCTGCTAATATACAATATTATTATGAAATTAAGATTTTCTTCTATGACAATTTTTGAAGTTAATGAACATATATGGTGGAGCTGTTGAGCATGTACCAAATATGTAATGAGCATATATCAATTTTAAAAAATATTGTAGCATATATAGCGAAATACAATCTCCGCATGTAAGAACAAAATTCCCAAAATAAGTAAGTTTGAAATAGCTATAGCTTAAAGCTATATGTAACAGTATAAAAAAACATTTCTCAAATGAACGTCAGTTCCTGAGTAAGTGGGAGTAAGTGGAAATATAAATAATAAATGTCATCTCCAATAAATTTTAGTAATTTGTGATTTAAATTCCATCTTCAGATTAGAAATGAGTATCAAAAGGTCAAATCCCAGAAAGGAGAGTATACCAATGATCTGGGAAAAATCCTAATTTAAAGTTCCTTGTAATAATTTGAAATTTAAAGTTCCTTGTAATAATTAAAAACTTCTTATTCCAGTTAACTGTAAGCCACCCTGACTCTGGTAAGAAGGAC
>JAQFYR010000512.1:0-12492 GCA_034694985.1 Campodea silvestrii
ATACCAGTATCGAGTACTTTTACAAAAGTAATCGATACCCGAAATATCGATACTTTGGCGGTATCGGCACATCACTACTCTTTGGTACTATTAATTTGCGTTGCGGCAATTACTCCAATTAGTAAGCTATGTCAGTACTCTATTGTAATTAAAGAAGACCCTGGTCGGTAATCAGTATAAAAATATTAATAGTATATCCAAGACAAACAAGTATTTTTGTGAATAGTAACAATGATGTGACATTATTTAAGAATATGATGCAGCAATGAGCAAAAAGAAGAAACTGACTCTTTCTACTGCTTAATTCACTAATCTTAACTTTGTGGTGATAACTTAATTTATTATTGGAGTTGACATCAGCATATTTTAATAATTATTTATTGATTGCTCCCACAGTTAATAAAGTCACTGCTACCACAAATCCACAATATTGATTAAATCCTCGTAATAATCACAACAATAACTTTATTCAATCATTTAGCACCGTATTCATATCTCTTGAAGTAACATGCTGGTTGCAATAATCTATAATAATAAAGACGACGTTTATATATCGAAGGATTCAAAATATACACGGATATAAAACCGTGTTATGCAAATTAAACTTCCTTTATAACCAACAAATTTCCTTGTGTTTCTAAATTAAAAAAAAAAAAAAATAGTTTCCCTTTTTAACAATTAATGAAGAGTGTACAGATGCACATATAATTATATGATTGTTTAACACACATTCATCAAAGTCTATCACAATGAAAATGCAAATGAATCTGAAGACAAAGAGCTGCTATAGTTGAAAATGGTTCCATAGTAAATTACTTTAATCGTTTAAATTCCCTTTGTAGTTGTATAGTAGTGATTTAAGAGCACAGTATTTCTATTCAGTTTTATCATGATGTGTCTGAATATATTGATGTTCCCGAATAGTTATAGCAGAGTATTAGAACTTTTCGTAAGTTCAAAACAAATCTAAATAATAATTGAGGAAAGATTCGAAGGCAATATCCTCCTGGATGCTTTCAAAGAGTATATATATACAAAATCGATAACTTTTCCGGTAACTCGGTATCAAATATAAAATGTCGCCATCTGCCGAGGCATTGCATTCACATCAACTGTTCATTCTCGACATCAACAGGTTTTTAAACTCTGTCAAAGTGCTCTTTTAAATTAAGGTCGAAATGAAAACTCCCTGTATGATGCGTGCTATTCTGTTTCTTCCTATTTTAAGTGTTGTCAGCTTTCCGAATTCGGGCATGTTTTCACAGATTTGTGGAAAGAGAATTGAAAATGTGATGGCCGCCCCTGCAATTGGAGGTGGCCATTATGCCTTTAGAGGACAGTTTCCATGGATGGCGCATATTGGATGGGGTGAGTAAATAAGTCACTCAAGAAAATAATTATTTCGATTAAGGGAGTGAAATATTTTAAAGGTACATCACACCCATAAACATGGGCGACCAGAGGGGGACAAGGGGGGCACTTGCCACCCACATGGACTTTTGTGCAGCTAAAAATATAAAAAAATTGAAAGAAAAAGAAGAAAAATCTATGAATATTTTCAATTTTTTGGCAAAACCCCTTAAACACAGCACTTTTTCCCCTTAAGAAGGTAAAAAAAATTCGCCTACGGCCCCTCGCTCCGCTCGGGCATAGAGGGACTTCGATTTCGCACTTGCATAATATGTTTTGCCCCCCCCCCCCCCTTGAACTTTCTTCTGTGGGTGCCCATGCGCTCGGATAGAGGCTCATCTCGGTGGCCAACTGGCAACACTAAACTTGAGGAAAGATGATTCTCTCTCCAACTAATATTTCCTGTTTCCACGTGCTCTTACATGCTCTCACAATAGTACGAAGTTCAAAGGTATTACCGAGTATTCTACAGTTACAAAGTTGTTACAGCTTGTAGGTCAAAAATGAGAGGAATGGATCGCAAAAGTTTGCAAGCTGGCTGTTTATTTCGAACAAAATCAGTAATTACGAGGGTTGATCAGAAAGTAAATGACAAGATGAATAATATTACGACTTCATCAATACACCGATATCAAAGTGTCTGCACTCATTTTAAAGAGCATTTAATTCTCTAAACACCGTGTAAATCTTACGTCTATGCGTCTGGTATCCCGTACCTATGATGTAATATTCGTTTAAAAATGGAGCGATCACTTGGAGCTTCCACAGCAATAGAGCAAATACATAAGTGTTATACGATATATGTCCGCGCAGTAAAAAAAAAAAAACATGTGAAATCCACAAGGAAATGTATTATGCAGTAGTCTAGCTACCATCTTTTTGGCAGTTTCAAAGAACACCTACAAAGACATCACTTTGATGATGACGACTAATTGAAACAAGAAGTTTGTCACTATAGTTCCATACTTTTCCACAAAGTTTCTATACCCGAGTCATTTTGAAATTACCGGAGCGTTGGGACAAATGTTTAAATGCTAGTGGAAATTACGTAGAAAAGTAATAGTTTTGTTGTCAATAAATATTTAAATTTGGAAAATCAATTTGTATATTATTTAACTATTGCTCTGGATGCTTCAAGTAACCGGGATATTTAAACACACATTACATCACAGATACCAGACGCATAGACGTAAGCTTTACACGGTTTTTAGATAACTAAATGCTCTTTAAAATGAGTATAGACACTTTGATATCGGTGTATAATTGACGAGTCCGTAATTCAAATTGTCATTTACTTTCTGATTCGCCCTCGTATATCTGATGTTATACCATTTTGACGCTTGCAGAGACATATATTGATAACAGTCCAAACATATTCTCATTAGAATGAAAGTGCTAAAACATTGCACTGGTTGACTGGCAATGGCAAACATACTTATATGGGTTACTGGTTACAGTGACTAACAATAGTACAATACTCTTTTATCACATTGAGTATTCGAGAAGAGTATGAATATTTAATATATTATATGAATTTTTAAAAATATAGCCGCGTAGTTTCCACGAAATAAATTTTAAAACTGGTAATAAAATATCTCTTTATACAAATACACTGACAATTCCTGTGTTAGAATAAGATTGAATCATTTCTTTCTAATATAAACAAACATACAAGTTTTATAATGATATACTAGCTATGAGGTTGAATTGATTATATGTTTGGCAGTTGAGTCATAAGCTTCAATTAAACATTTTAGTCCATAGGACAGGAACTCACAAGTGTCACAAATTTGGAAAAATATACGGTCATCTAGTTGTAGTATATACTGTTCGATTAACAGTAGATCATACTTTCGCTTTAAACGCGACATTTTGTTCCAATTAAAAACTGAACTTTAATTAATTTTCAACCTATGGTGTCGCGCAAATTGCAGATTACAATAAGTTCGCTCATAATTTATATAAGAACATTTTGCATAAGTACCAAAAGTCTGAATAAATAATGACAAGAAGTTTACAGGAATAAATCCATTTTCATTGCTCAAATTATCAGGAAGTTAGAATTAGAAGTACTCTAAAGGCGGAAACCCAAAACAGGTTCTTGCAGTACAAGTTGCGAGCTAGTGAAATTTCCTGCTAGCGATGAATTTTTAAAACTGTATAAAACTACCGCCAGTGTACTTGCAATCAACTTTAAACTGTGAAAATAGGTTCCTTTTATTCCATTCTATTGAGGTAAGCTTTAAAACTTTGTTAAAATTACTATTTTGGAGAGAATTTGAATAAATATGAAAGTACTCACCCGCTGCAAGTTACGCTTGCACGTTGTAAACAGACACTACACTCGGTTATGGAAATCCGCCTTAATGCTATAAGTTTTTTATTGTTGGTAGTCAAATTGCCTCCCAGTTCCCACAAGTCAGCATGCTTTTAACACAAGAAATTTTCAAGAGGTTTCAACAGGAATTTATTAATCACGTAGCCCCATACCTGACAGTACTGAAAAATAATGAAATACGCACAAGTAATTTTGGAACACTGATTTCTAGGTGAATGCATAGCTCAAAAACAATTATGTATGGTTAGTTCTCAATTGAGAAAAAACACACATTTCGCAAAAAAATCAGGTATAGAATTATTCAAATTACATATTTTAAAATGTTGTATGTCTACCATGCAGGATAAAGACATTCAGTATATCGGATTAATTAGGGTATTCGTACAGGAAAATTAATCTGAATTTTCTTATATTCTATAATTATGTCGTTCTACACAAAATGTGCTCTGCTGGGCTCTGACCTCTGATGGGCTCTGAACATGTGCCAGCTAGAAAAATTATTATTCAAATAACACTGTAATGATTGTATAAAATGAGACTATGAAAACAATACGACACTAAAGACAGAAAGATGAAATGACGAAAAAAAGTCATATTGTTGAAATGTTTAGTTTGACGAAGTTCACTGCAAAATTAATAATATCAAGCTACCCAGCATACTTTATCAATTAAGATAAGAAAAAATGGAAAACAAATTATCATCACTGTTTGAAAAATGCGAACAAATTACATTTGGAAAATCAATAGTGTTCGTGTCAGCATTGGTGAATGAAATTATGCAGGCACACTGCTTTATTTCTAAATTAGCTCTCTTATATTGATTATGTTTCTGTAACAATATACATGATTTGTATTATGTAGGATATTTAACAATATTCAATTGTTATCTATTAGTATAATACAGTACTTTTGTGAGGAGTGAAACATGCACCGCGTTTGGTTTCTCATCTAAATCTTTTTCATTCTGAATAGCATACAATTCCAACATTTACATGCAGCATCATGGTAACACGTCCGCCGCACAGTATTACTGAAATACTGTATAGACAGCCAAGTATTTTGGAGGCAGGAAATGCATACAACAAAAACTTCCAATATATTGCAGTAACTGGTTCAAATAAAGTTCCAGACATTAGCAATTATAATATATGGGCATATGTGCACCCAGAAAATTGATAATTTATAGAGAGTCCATAGTTCAACGAATAATTACAATATACACAGGTTTATTTCTTCTCTGTAAAACTTTATTGGATATTTTGTTGGACGTCCGTTTCGTGTTTACGAAACACATATACGGGTCAATACAAAACGCATCATCAAACTAGCATATTTTTATATAATTCGTTTGCTAGGCCGAGAATGCTGGTTGGATGCACATTACATATAAATATCACTTGTGCAGTATTTGAATGAAACCACAGTATTTGAAATGTTTATTCCAAATTGATTAATATTACCCCAATATCCAATTATTTGTGTATCAACATCCTGATCATCTTTTTTCTCTCTTTCAGTTTCACTGCTGTGGTGTGAATGGTTACACAGACTGGTTTAGTATAGATGCATGGCCTGGAAAGCCATTTGTACCTGATTCTTGTTGCAAGCCACCATTTGTGGCAGTTCCAGGTAACTATACGTTCCTGTGATATAACCACAGGCAACTGTATTGATCTACAGGCTAAACTTAGTGGGGGGCTGACGGGGTAAATATGGCCTATCTGCCCTTTACCCTGTCAGTTGTAGTCAGATTCCATGCAGTAATCATTGTTATGGTGTTTACTATCATAATGTGGTTACACTCATATCGTTTTTCTAATTATATATTACAAATTAGTATCACTCTGATAAAAATTCATAAACCATTGTCTGAATTAAATTTCAAATTTAGATTTAGGAAGAAGAATATTTAACATATATAACCCTAAAGTAAAGTTAGTGATATTGAAACAAATTATAAAGTATTATAGGACCACCGACTTAAAACAGAATTTAGATTGTACAGTCCCCATATAAAGTTGGTTACACCTAACAAGAAATCATACAATTATCAAAATATAACCTAAGTATAACAATCCTCTAACAACTTAACTTTCTCCATATCTTTTGGGTAACTGGCCTGTACCTTTGAGGAAATTAAATACTAAAATTCGTTTCTATTCTAAAGGGGCATTCCACTTCATGAAAACATCAAAATTTTTATCGAATATCCTTATAATGTTGTGACTTATGTAATTTAAATGATTTGAAAACTTTACAGCATGTATTACTTGTCCGTCCTATGTTATGATCGTCTCGTCTCAGGCATTTAGGTTGGTGGTCATGTGAGGTTAACTTTTGGGAAGTTCTTTTTTTGTTATCCATTTCTCAAACTAAGTCTATTTAAAATTTTTGTTTGAAACATTGTCTTACTTAGATTTATTACAGTAAAACTAATACATTATCTTCTTAAACAATGTTACATCTATTATTCTAATTATTTAATTTTCATTTTAACAATTTTATTCTAAATTATTTTGGGGGTGTAAAGGTTTTTCCATGTACTACACCATTTTATGAGTATTCAAATAATTATACCTACCCTACTTTAAATTTTTTTTTTTTTTTGTAATTCACCAATAAATCATATTCACATACTTTCTTTTACATTATGTTTAAGATTATTTAAAATATTTTAAGTTAATCTTAACTATTGTAAATGTGTAGATATAATAATCTACTATACTGTATATAATTCTGTATTTTTATGTTGATATTATTTATTGTATGTATAAATCGGGCCTCTGGCCAACTTGTACACCAGAACACATATTATTTAGTCAATATCAACTCTACAAATAACAATCTAATCCCTTCAAATCATAATTAGTAAATACCATTATATCAAATTAGACATCTAACAATTTCATACCAACTATCAAGAAGAGATAAATAAAACTCCATGGTAAACCTCTTACAATACCACAGGATATGTAACAAAATGTGAGATATTTAACCTCTCCCACTTTGCACTACAATTACACATGATCCTAGCACCTATCCTCTTAAATTGGTCCAATTCTGGGCCCTTGGTCCCGACACCAACAGAACACGACAAATTTGGATGGCGGGTTAAAGACCCCTAGCCAAATTTAATAAATACTATCAAACCTGCTTTTGTATTTGGTATGCACTGGATTATGGTTATGGAATATTTCAATATACCACGACCATGACTAGCGAGCATTCATCTACAGACCTACCACTGCGCTCACATACGATGCCAGATCATCATCATCAATAGTGACCCAGTGAAGCTATTTAAAACACTGAAAGTGATATATACTAAGTTACTAACCAACTTATACCTCTCAAGAACCAAGATGGTGAATGAAAATACACCCTCATTATCCATCTCACCGTGTCCCTCAGAAACAAAATATTGCAGCACACAATTGAATTGTAAATACTGTATTACGGTACGATTGCATCAAACTCTGAAAATTTGTAGAATATTTTTATAAAATGGAGAATAATTTCACCAAAATTCTCCACTGTGGAGATTGTTTTCAAAAAGACATAGGAAACACTGTTGTAGACCATGAGCTGTAGTCTGATTCGCTGTTAAGTCTCCTTGAAGACTCCTTCTCACCACCTTACTTCATATTGCAGGCTTGCAGCCAATGATATTACACAATTTCAGTCACGTGATCCTGAGGAGGAATCTTTAAAGACATTTGACGGTGAATCCAAATACGGTATGGCTTATGCCATAGTTGCAATGAGTGAAATGGATAAGTCAAACTGCATAAAGCATAATATATAAATACAGTAGTATATTTTGGTTGAGGAAAGCTCAATTGAGTCTCTAAAGTACTGCGGAAGCAGATTGTTCGCAATATTTTTGCTATTGGTTAATAAATTGCTGTAAACTCACAACGTGAGATATGAGTAAGCAGTGATTGGCAGAGCCCGAATAAGAGTAGTCACTGATTGGTTGAATTTTAATGAACAGAATATTCAGGAATATATTTACCCAACAATAGACTTATTTAGAGAAATTTATGTATTCTCATCTAATAGGTCTTTATAAGATCTATTGATTTATTCTGAAGCCAAATATGCTATTTATTTTATACATGCAGTTTTACTCTAAAGAGAAACATTTTTTAAACAAAACTTGTGATTTGATTTGAACCTTATTTATTCCAATCTGATTAATGTTTTATACGATTTATAATTCTTAAACATGTAAAGTATTAAAGAAACTCATCATTAGTAATATCTTTCTTTCTTTTAATTTTCAGCAATCATCTTCTGATGACCAGCCGCAACAGTATTTGGAGCTTACAACCAAAGAAGGTCAACGATTTCAAGTGCTTGAAATATCCAAAATCCCTGGATTACAAAATATGGGATTTTTGGAATAAGAAGACTGTTCGTTATTTTGCCCTAATTTCTTGTTGCTTTGTAAAAAGACTGTAATTGTATTTTATTTATATTTTGTGTTTTTCTACAATAAAAATGTGTTTTTAAACAATGTTTTATTTGCTGCATGATGCTAGCCTGCTGTATGTACTCATGTTGGATTTGAAAATGATTGAAATATACGGTACAGAATAAAATAACTGAAACATGACAAATTTCCTTTGGAAGTTGATGTATATTATTTTGTGTTTGTACATACGCACGTAATATATTCAAATTCGAAACTTGGTGTCAGCAGCTTAGCACCAGAGGTTTCCAATGAAATTTGCGTATGTGTAGGGTTGCCAACTTTTCAAATCTGAAATCCGGACATTAAAGTGATTATGGAATTTTTTGTCAATAATAACCAGTTTTTACAGCACGTTTAGGGAAATTTACGACGTTAAAGATCATTAATGCCTAAGCGAAGCGAGGCTGAAATTGTTTTATGTTTTTGTCAAAAATAAGTTGTTTTAATAGCATTTTTAGGAAAAATTACGGATTTGTTCTGTTTTCTCCTCTTATTTCTTATTTTTTCGGTTAACGGGGGAGAGAGATGACCCAAACCGCCACTGAATACAAATAGTTGCCTGCAGGAAGACGGATGCGCCGCTGCCGGCCGCAGGAATTCTATGGAATCCATCCACCACTCATTATTAAAAACAGCATTTTATTAATTCGGTCAATATTTTATTTCAAATCTGGGTTGATTCACGAACAACTGTTTGGAGAAGGCTTGGATTCAGAAACTTCATTGTAAAAGCTATTATCAGTGATGAAATAGCTGTAAAAACAATGATTTAAAATGAGTATTTTTTATAGTTTTCACACAGAACAATTTTCTAATCAAATATGTACATCCAAGAAATCTATAACAATGCTGAGTTCCGAGAATCAAAACTTCTTCTTTTAATCAGTTATTTCTGCGTTTAATCAGTTATTTCTGCTTTTAATAAGTGAAAAATTGACCTCTGGCGTTGTTTTTTGTGTGAAATGCAAGAATAGCTAGCAATAAAAAAAAATTGTAAAATTTATACTTTTATCAGTATACTTTGCATTGCTTTCAAATAATCGTAAATACAAGAGTGTCTCTCTCTAACTCACTCTCTAACTTCTTGGCTTCCAGAAGAATAAATATATGTTGACTGCATTTTTCGCTTTTGATTTATAGGGATTACTTCCTTTTATAAGAAGAAACATTTTAGGTTATTTCTATGCCGGAAACATATAACAAAGTATGTTCCGGAAATTTAGATTCATCTTCTTCAGAACCTCATTTTACGTATGATTGGCATAATGCAGACTGGACTAATATGACTCTAGAGTTGCAAGAACTTAACCTTCATTTTCCCTCATCGTCAAATGCTGATGATCATTGTAATATACTGTATAAATATTTGCTTCAGGTCATTGATAAATATGTCCCTCGTGTTAAAAAGTACAACGGCAAGCGTTCCTTCCCGCCTTGGTTTAATCCTCATCTTCGCCAACTCTATTTTAAGAAAATGCGATCTCACAGACGTTTTAAGAAGTGCAAGTGTACTAAAAATTACAATTCCTTTCAAAACCGCAGAAGTGAATTTAAAATTGTTAACGAAAAATATTGCAAATAATATATTGAGGACATTCAAGATGCTCTAAAGGACAATCCAAAAAGATTTTGGTCATATGTAAATACTGTAAAAAATAGAAATCCACATAGCCAATTTTTTAAAATCAACAATACATCTACGTCTAATCCTACAGAAATAGCTGAAGCCTTTAATACCTTCTTCTTTTCTTCCTTTAGTAAATCTAACAACAATGCACCCCCTCCTTTCGCTCCCCCGTCCCAGTATGACTTTTGTTTCCCCTCCCTTTATTGCACAAAGGAAGAGGTCTTGAAGGCTATAAACAAAGTCAAACCTACTTTATTATGCGGTTCAGATAAAATTCCAGGTATATTTATTAATAAATATCGTGACACATTAGCAGGCATATTAACAAAAAAATTTAATCGCTCTTCGTCTGAAGGAATATTTCCTGCAATTTGGAAGGACTCATTAATAATACCAGTTTTCAAAAAAGGAGATGAAACAGATGTAACGAATTATAGACAAATTTCTATTCTCTGTCACTTTGCAAAAATTTATGAAACTATAATCCTGAGTAGAGTGCAAGAATTCTTTAAGTATTTCTTAACTGAACACCAACATGGCTTTACTCCTCATAAATCAACAACCACAAATCTTCTGACATTTAATAATTCTGTACTGACTGCTCTTAACTCTGCAGGACAATTAGATGTGATATATACAGATTTCAGCAAAGCTTTTGACTGCGTTAGTCATGACCTCCTTCTATATAAACTTTCCCGGTATGGAGTAAATGATAAGGTACTTGCGCTTCTTTCATCTTATCTTTCAAATAGGCATCAAAGGGTAATGTTTAAAAATGTAATATCAACTACATCAGATGTATTATCAGGGGTTCCTCAAGGCTCCATTCTAGGACCTGCATTATTTAATATTTTTATAAATGATCTACCAAAGTCTCTATCGTATGCTTCAATTCTTTTATTTGCTGACGACTGTAAATTATTTTTTCCAATCAAAGACGAAAGAGATTGCGTACTCCTGCAGTGTGATTTACTTGCTTTATCTGAATGGTGCTCTACATGGCAACTAAATCTCAATATCAACAAGTGTAAAGTGATGTCCATTTCAAGAAAGCACAAAATAATTGAATCTTCATATAATTGTAATGGCTCCTTGCTTGAAAGTGTTGATTCGTTCAAAGATCTGGGCGTTACGTACCAGTCAAACTTTACATTCAACGCTCACATTGACAATGTTATCGCAAAATCCTCTAAATCCTTAGGTTTTCTAAAAAGATTCACACGCAATTTCTCAAATATTGACACCCTTAGAACGCTTTACCTCACAATAGTACGACCACATATCTTATACGCAATAATTGTATGGTATCCGACCGCTAATATACATATTACACGTCTGGAGAGTATACAAAAAAACATGATAAAATATATTTGTTACAAGAGTGGAGTTGAATACCATCGTGCTGATTACATGCACTTGTGCGACTTATTAAATCTACAGCCTATTTTCAACTTTTACCGTAAATCAATTCTGTTAACACTCTTTAATATAATTAATAACAAATTAGATCTTCCCTTTTTTCTGCTAAATTTAAATCTCTCAGTACCTAATCGAGTTTTGCGTTTTTCAAATACATTTGTAATTGCTAAAGGGTATAGGAAAGGAACATGTCCTGTCACTGACGCTAAAATACTTTATAATCAATTTACTCAATCCTATAAAAACCTTGACATTTTTCAAAATACTTTTCCCTGCTTAATCACTACTGTTATAAGGAATTCCTCTTATTTTCCTATTTCCTGGTAATACCGATCATTAAATTTTGTAAATATCATTATGTAAATATTATTGTGTATATTCTATTTTATTATTATGAATTTATATTAGTGTTTACTATTTATTTATCGTTGTGTTGTAAATTTATACCAGTTTTTAATAATTAATTAATTAATCATTTTAGATGTATATTTCGCATCTATTATATTGTTGTTACATATAATTCATCTGTGATATTTCCTCGATGACTTTCCTTCTGTATTTCATTTTATGTCTTTATGTCATACACTGTTAGTGGGATTTTTCCCGTTGTGCCATTGACAATAATAAATACAAATACAAAATACAAATACAAATATACCAGTTCTCGGATGTTTTGTGGCATGTTCTTGATGAAAGTAAGTACTTGGATCTTCACCAATTCAATGATAAAGGCTTCCTCAGTGCAAATACATAATGAAATACAAAATTAACAGAAAGTTGAAAGTTGGAATTTCAACTTTCTGTTAATTTTGTATTGGGGGCTAAAGGGTGGTAAAACATCTATCTACTTGATACTATCATCCTCTAATATTCAGTATAATATTTACATTGAAATGATTTTACCTCATGGGTGATTTACCCAGTTTAGAAAAGTAATAATTAAAACCTTATTAGTAGTACATTAGTCTAATAAAAATATCCATTGTATATTTCGGACTTCTTGTAACATCATATAGTGTGTTGTTCAAGTGTAACTATTACATAAGCGAGATGTTTAGAATTAATATTGATACTGAATGTTAAGAATTTAAAATTTCCTGCATTTCTCCTTCCTTGTTATCCATTCGACCCTCTACCGTAAATACCACCTTTGAGTTGTTGATGTTTGTCTGACTATCGTGGTCTAGTGGTACAGACCTGTGTGCTGAAAGCCCAGTATTA
>JAQFYR010000513.1:0-12491 GCA_034694985.1 Campodea silvestrii
ACTTTTTATTCGGTAAACGTATACATCTTGCAACATTGCAAAAGTTGCCACACTTTCAAATGTGCTGTAGATAAAAACTATTGAAATGCATCGCAATAAATTTTGCTACCTTCGTTACTTCGTACAATAAATATTTTTTTTCAGCAAAAAGTATCACGAGGATTATGTGAATAGTGAATTTAATGCACAGAATAATAATGGGTATATACTTTGCAATATATTCTTATTGTCGTGCCGTGTAGTCAATAAAGAGTGGTTTCAGAGGTGGGCCCAGTCCCCCCCCTCCCATTGAAATTTCTGAACATGCAAATCTAATTATTCTGAAGCAGAAAGTACGAATATTTCGATGAAACATAAAGCTTTTCGCTCGGGCCACTTTGTCTAAACTTATTTTTTTTCTCAACGTTACTGTATAAGACAGTGTATTTCTTTATATATTCGCGTAAAATTTGCGCATTTTTCAACAAAAATGAAAAAAAAAAAAATTCGCCCTGGAATTTTTTAAAACTATTATACCTTTTTCGTTGAATTCCAAAATCCTAGAATCGCCTTTGTATGCAATATTGATGGTTTCACTTTCTTTCAATATTTTATATATAGGCCTACTTGTAATATTTCATGCCTTCTGTATAATAACGATAACCGGCATAACCCACTACATATCCGACGTGACTTGTAATAAATAAATCAAAGTTTAAAAGGTGCGTTCAAAACTACAAATCGTAGCCCTTTCACGGCGATTACTGAAATTCTACGTACGGTACCAATTTATAATCGTCCAGAAAATAATTAAATCACCATGAGACAATATCAGTTGATTTTGTGAACTTCCGCGTTTTCCGAATTTCACATAATTTTTTCGAAGAAAAATGTCGGGAAAAAATCGACAGAAGAAATTTATCCAATAATAACTTTTGAGTACATCACCGTAGAAAGAATATTGCTGTGCTTGTGATATAGACAGTATACATAAATTTGTACAGCTGTGATACACTTTCTGAACCACCTGAAGTGGTGCCTTGATCGCACCGAAACCATGTGATTGACTGATTGTATTTTGAAAATAAACTGGATTTCACCTCTATTTTCAACAGAAAGCACCAATTATGATTTTTATTTCCTATATAAGTACATGTTCTCATTGAAAAGGTAAAATCACAAAAGTACAAGTATAATAAGTCAACTTAAAATAATGTGTATTAAAAAATCCGCATTTATCACATTTATTTTTCCATTTCAAGAATTTTTAGATTTCACAAAAAACAAACTGTTCACATTGGGTCATACAATCACTTATTTATTACGGTAATACTATTATGTCCTGCTTATCACATTGACTTGATCGCTGCAGAGTTGAAGACATCTTTGTTGACCTGCAAAAATGAAATATAATTATGTTATTTTATCAATTTCACATTAGAGACAAGGGCGTACACATACGGTTAAAATTCATTATTCAATAAATAAAACTTGGGCCAGTGTGGAAATCGATCTTGCGGGTTTCTAAGTAGTTACATGGCAACTGCTCCATCAACTGAGTTGTCAGGCAGGTAGTACAGGTACCAAGCTTCTGTTGGAAGAGCAGTTTTCTACTGACGCAGTTTCCACTGACATGGGCGTCCGGAGGAGGGGGACGGGGACATTTGCCCCACCTGAACTTTGTGGAACTAGTTATGAAAAATTAAACGAAAAAGAAGATATGGAAAATATATTTTCAATTGAATTTTCTGACAAAAAAAAACGTAAAAAGTACACTTTTCGCCCAAAACAAAACGGCTGACCTCGCCCCGTCGGACTTTAAACATCTTCGACTTCACACTTTGCTACTCTCCTTAAACTACACTTATTGTCATAAAAAACGCAAAAAAATCGCCCTTGCTTCCGGCGAGCATTAAAGGTGTGTGGCTTCGTATTCCGACATCTTCTTGCCCCCTTGCACTTTTTTCTGCGGACGCCCATGTACACTGACGATTATTATAATTATATTAAATTAACTAAAAGAACTACCTAAATTTGACTGGAACCACCAGTTTATTCATACATTGCATTGATAGTGTTTATAAATATTAACCAGTTCTAACCCAGCTTTACCTGCAACTGCCGAAATCTAAAAACCATAATAAACAAAATTAGGAAAATTATATTCCTTTATTATATTTCCGATAATTTAAAAGATGTCAGTATGCACATGATTGTTAAGTTTCTGCACTACTTGTACAAATATTTACAAAATTATCGTATACAGACGGAATTTAGGTATTTCTATTTGGGTGGAAAAATAAAAAGAAATAATGTACAATCATACTGTATAATTTGGTGCTTTAAATACTGAGTAAAATGTAAGTTTGAGTTGAGCCTTTGAGAGTTAAAGGTGGTTCGACTTCAAATACTGCTGATGGGCGGAGTTTTTAAAATATATAGCATGGACTACAGTTTTAAGAAAAATATCTAAAAAAACATTTTTTTAGTCATTTTTTATCCATTTCTTCATCATTGTTACGGCGACGCACCAGACTTAAATAATAAAGTCACACTTGGATAAATTCCTATTCCTGTTAGAACTTCTACCATAAGGTTGAATTTATGAAGACTAAAGAACGAATTCTATCATTGTTTTGTATTATTGAAATCTCGATAAAATATAATAAATTAAGAATGAACAATTGTGGCATTTTTTCCTATTACATTGGTTTGGGCAGCTTACTGTACATTATTTATTTAAATCATTTTGAGTAAGTAGCTGCTACCACAACATAAGGCCCGTATTAGGGGGGGGCGCGGCCCCGGGCCCCCAAATTTAGGGGGCCCCCAAGCAGCAGAATGAAAAGTAAAATTATGTTAAATGCAAACAACCTTGCACAATATCTATTGAAATTCTGTAAAAATAACATTCTTAGGAATGAAAATGTAAAAATTTTCGTTCTCGATGCGCTCGGACATTTTTGTATTCCTATTTCCGCATCGGGTTCATAGTTCATACAACCGCCGAAAAGGGAATAAATAAGAAGGAAGAGGGAAAAACAAAGAAAAAATTGTATAAAATAGAATTGTGACGATTTTCGAATCACAATTCACGTCCTTCATGATCTTAATATTTTCTCGTATTCTCTACATTCCTACTGGGATCTACGAAAGCACAACTTCAGCGCCGTAGCGTCAAATTTCGCCCCCCCCCCTCTCTCGCAGGAAACCTGACCTCTATAAACTATGAGTACAAAAAAAACAAGTTTTTTCTATAATTAAAAATACCGACATCACTGAGATTTTGGACAATTTTATATTTTTCTACGCTATACTTTTGTTGTATTTCTTGATAACTAAGTAAAAACTCAGGAGAAGCTACAAAAGATGACCTGTGGACGCTCATGTTTTCTGACATTCGCATGATGTGTTTTGCACTAAATACGCGAGAGACTGCTACTTAGAAATTATGTCAGCTTTACAAATGTTAAAAACTGTATTTTCTTTATTGTCAATGGGCCCCTAAAGTGCTCGCCCCCCCCCCCCATATTGATGAGGGGGTGAGGGCCTTACGCTATGGCGCTGCAGGCTGCACACCTTTGTTTTGAGATAATTATATAATACGACGCTGTAAAAGTAAAAGACGATGAGTTCAATCTCAAAAGTTTGTCGCGCCTCGCTCAACACACAGATGACAGAATACACAAGGGCCGGCCCAAGACAAAATCATCAAATAGGCAAGGAGATGTAATGCCGCCCCCTGCTAGGAAAATTACCTTAAAATTTCGAAACTCAGACTTTCGTGAACTGACATTGAAATACCAAATTTCGAGATATTTTAATAATGTAGAGTATTATGTACTTTGGTTTTCAGATCTATAGTAGCCTACTTTCAATTTATTGTTTTACTTGTATTTTGTAACAGAAACATTTACTGATTTTTTTCCTCCCACGAATTCGTTATTTTAATATATTTTCGTTTTTACGATTCTGCATTTCTTTCCACTTTTTGTCGTTATGCCGCCCCCTTTCACTGGTATTAGGTTGCCACCCCAGGTGGTTTCGCCTGGTCCTTAAGCCGCCACTGCACAGAACAACGACCGAATTATACACTGTATATGATTGTCACAGTCAGTAAAAACATATGATACTGTTACTTTGTTATATATATTTAGGAAGAAATAAGAATGTTTCATTACCTTATTCGGCTTATTGTATAATTTGTAGCTTTTAAAAACTTTATTTTCAATATATTATATAAATGTGTAAATATATAGAATTACTCGAAGAATGTTCATCGACTAAATTTTAGTTTGTTCTTTTGATAACAGAAGAGATGTTGCTATAATAATTAGAATATAAAGATTATTTTAAATACATAATATTTCTCTACATGAAACGTATAAATGGAAATTTATTTTAACTGTGCCCATCACAAAAATTTTAGTCTATAACTATACACAATTAAAGTAATAATTTATTTTTGTGAAAATGTGTAGGCTAAGTTTGCATATAAAGTTTTTATTTAGACCTACCTGTAGGCTACTTATGAGAAGTTTACGTGCTCTGTGCGTACGTGCAATTACTGCAACTGTGCAATACCGTGCTATGTGCGTACAATAAACTTTAAATTGTGCTATGAGCGTACGCCCTTGTTCAGGGGACTACGTACGCCAGTTGTTATTTGTAAGTGTAATATTTAACGGACTTATAGTATTAAAAGGTTTCGTAGGAATAGGGTTACCAGATTCTCTCCAGAGAAAAACCGGCCGACCATTCTTGAATATGTTAAGTAAAAATTTAGATCCAAAAAATCAATGCAATCCCCATGGGCGTCCGCAGAAAATAATGCAAGGGGGGACGGGGCGGTAAAGAAAATATCTGAGTGCCAAGTCATAGTTCTTTAAAGCCGAAGTAAAGCAAGGGAGAATTTTTTGCTGACAAAAAGTGTAGTTT
Source organism: Campodea silvestrii (assembly GCA_034694985.1). Lineage (NCBI taxonomy): Eukaryota > Metazoa > Arthropoda > Diplura > Rhabdura > Campodeidae > Campodea > Campodea silvestrii. The sequence continues at coordinate 4,918 of JAQFYR010000513.1, forward strand.
TTAAGATTTTTCCGACCAACAGTTTGAGAATTTTTAAACATTTCCCTTCTTTTCTTTAAATATTTCGTATATTTTTAGTTGTATAAAAGTCCAGGAGCGCCCGTGACAATCCCAAAGTTCGTTCATATAAAATAAAAATAGTAATAAAAAATAAAGCAAATTTCTTTCAGAAATTACGGTGCCAGGTACATATAAAGGCCATGCACAAGATTTTCTTCTTCTAGTAAAGGGATTTGATTATTGGCAGCAAGTGAAGAAGGAAAATAGAAAATACTGCCCGAGCGTAGCGAGTGCGAAAATTTACGTTTTTTTAACAAAATATGCACTTCCGTGTTCCTTTAATATATTTTTTAGAATTTATCAAAAATGTTACAAAAAACCGGCCTTTCTGGTAGAAAAACCGGCGACCGGCAGAAGGTGGAAAAAACCGGCCGAGCCGGTCCAAAACCGGTCGGTTGGCAACCCTACCCAGGAAATTGAAATGTTTCATTGTCCACATACATTTCAGATTCAGTTCAACCAAATTTGTTATTGAATGTAAGGGGAACTCTTGAATATTACATCAGCATGGGCGCTGTTATACACTAGTAGCATTTTCCGTAGATATATTTGATTCATATTCGAAGTTATTTAGATCACGGTGAATGTGTGTATTTGCTATTAATTAACATCACTGAATATTCGGAGATCACTGCATTGTTTCACCATTATACGTTTACATGATACGAAACCGTCACAAAATTGTTTCTAATTACTAATTCAATGGATACGTAACCAAAACAGTAACAACCCACAAATCTGTTTCTGCTCAAAACTGCAAACAATTTTAACAATTTTAAAAGTATTAAAACAGTTAAGGCCGATTTCCATAACCGAGTGTAGTGTTTGTTTATTAACGTACGAGTGTAACTTCCAGAGGGTGACTATTTTAATATCTATTCTCTCATAAATAGTAATTTTAACAAAGTTTTAAAGCTTTGGAAAATACGCTTTTACGGTGTCAAAAGGACGCTGACAAAAAAAGAAAACGAAAAGGACACTAGAAAAAAGAAAAACTGTTTCTTCGAACCAAGTGGAGAGGGCGCTGATCAGTGATGTCTAAATATACATTATCAACTGCGACTGCTGTTCATTATCAGCTTCGGTTGGTTTGACGTCTGAGAGGAACAGTCCGAACAGACACGAAATATGACATTATTCACAGAGAAAAATATAATCCTTTGTTGAACTCGAAACGGGGAAGATATCGACGTTATTATTTAAAGTTTATGCAATTCATTTTAACCTACTCTGTATACCACAACCTTTCATTCCATGAAATAATTCTTCGTTTCGACAACCTGTAAAGTGTCTGCACGCATTTTGTTTTCGAAAGTTACATTAGTTCTCTTCCAAATACTATTAGACAGCAGTCACAAGTTTCCTTCTAAGAATTTGTAAATCGATAGAACAAGTTGTGAGAAGAAAATATCATTTTCCCTCTGCGAATTAATAAGCGAAGTTTGCGGGAAGCTAGGTTAATGAAGTATGTACACTGATGACATAGTTTAAGAGAAAATCACTTGGAGAAAGGAAGGAGGTGTGCAATTGTGTTAGTGATGGAAGGGTACCAAAGGACACTTAACCTTACAACAACTCTCAGCGAGGAGATATCAAGGGATGCTGCATCTTCTCTGTACCGCTGGGGTGGGTGCATCGAAACTAAATTAACCTTGAGTTATTTAACTTATTTAAACAGTTTGAACTAACGTTTATGGGCTTCAAAATTGTTATACTTTGCATTTGTGGTGAACTTATATTCAGAAGAAAGAGTATACAATATAATTATTTTACAACGTTAACTGTCTTGTAGAACATATTACTTTGCTGATATGGCGGAATTCCGGAATGCGGTGCATGTATATATAAATTAATTAAGTAAATGTATAATTTGGACTTTGAATATTTTATACTGATTGTAAACAACACTTTATTGCTGTTCAGTCTGATCCGCACTTTCGTAGAACAAAAGAAAAGAAAAGCGAGCAGTAATATCCTGAATGACTTTCATAAAATTTCAGACAGTTATAGTAATCAAACTATTGTCTTTTCATTTATTTGTTATATTGTTTGGAAAACAGGGCTAATAACACAATGGAAAATAATAGAACGTTTAAAGGAGAACTAAAGTTTGGAAACATCATAGTCTTAGTAAATTCACAACAAAAAAACTTAAATTAAATCTCTCTGTCTTTTTTGTTACCTATTTAGACTATTTTAATATTTAACGTAGAAGATATGACACAGCGCCCCTTGTTGCGAGAGCCATCTGACGGGAGAAAATTCTGTAACTTCTTTAAGAACCAGCTTGCCAAGAGTAGCTTGATAAATCGGTTCGTGACAATGGGGTTCGAACAACAACACAAACAGAAATAATTCTGATCGAAAACGAAAATTTAGAACATGTCCATTTTGTTACTGACCGTTTAATCAGTGGTGTTAGTTCCATTTCTCCCGCTGGCGTCTCTCGCAACCGATATTTTCAGCGTCTTCTATTTAAAATACGAAAACATGTAGTGAAACACTCCAAAGAGATTTAATTGAAAGTTTTTTGTTGCGAATCTCATCAGACTGTGATGTTTGCAAACTTTATTTCTCCTTTAAGAAAATAGTTTAAATATTATTAAAGTATCTAAATAAAATAAAAAGGATGAAATCTCTTATAGAATAATTTATGACAACAAAATTAATCAGTTAAATATTTAAATAAAACTCGAAGTTGCCTTCTCTGTAGATTTTAATTGTATTGATGTATAACAGTTTCGTGAGTCACGCTCATCCTCAGGTACAAAATTTCATATATAAAAATAACGAAGCACTTCACATTGGTCCAATATGATATGTTTTAGTTATTTTTATATATGCAATTTTGCATCTGAGGATGAGCGTGACGCTCGAAACTGTTGTACACCAACCCAATTAAAATCTACAGGGAAGGCAACTTCGAGTTTTAAACTCTGTAATCTCGTAAATTAAATAATAAAATTAATCTGATTTATTAGTCAAGTGGTACCAGTAAATCCTTGTAATACTGTAAACGACGATATGATATAGCTTCATAAAATTTTACTGATCTGTCATCATATCGTAATGTAATGCATAAAAACTATAAGGCAGTTAAGGCTATATGCAGGGAGCTGCTGTAGCTGCAGGGAATCAACAAAATATGAGAAATTTATAATTAAAAGGTTATAGTAATCCAAATATTTCTAAGCTGTCGAAATATCTATCAATGGCTTGTTAAATATTTTGAAAATGCAAAGTAGTTCTTTTCTTTTTCCGTAACCAGAGAGATTTGAATGATGATCACAATCCTCAAAATATGCCAGAACAATAAGATGCAAAATATTAGCCATTCCTACGTTTTCTATAACCCTTCACAAACGAACTCATCAGCGGTTTTAAAATATATGGAAATAAAATGTAACCATCAGTGTTTGTTGATCGGCATTGCCCTTCTTTTAATTTTAAAATGTGTAAGGAGACTACAGCATGTACAGTATACTGATATCAGTTCTGCTTCGTTTCTGTAAATCTCAGTGATTTTTTTTTTACCACAGTAAGTCGTCATAAATTCGTAATTTTGTTTCAAAAGAACGAACAGCCAATACATAATAATATCACTTGAGACCCACTTAAAGACATTTGCAGGCATATATTAGTGTGTTTTAACTACATATGCACGATACGGTACAGTTGGTTCTTCAAAATATTTAAAATATGTTCTCCTAAGATCGAAATTATGCCTATGTCCTATCCTACAAAATCTTTCATAAATGCACCTGTATGGCGATATTTATATGTGCTACGAATATTTATATTTGGATCAATATCTAAAAAGTAAAACTTTAACAAACAATGTTTTATGCATATTATTCCGGTTCTTACATAGGTTGATATGTCACCTCCCTATCAACGTAGTATAATTACGAAATATTAAAGTAATGCAGCTGCTACATAGATTCGTGGAATATAAAATTACAAGTTATTATTAGACTAAAATATGTGACTATTTTATGCCAATTCTTTGATATTATGTAAAATTAAACAGTTCAGTACTTTCTACATGTTTACTTTAATGATGTTCCTTCCTTACGGTGCTGAGATCCTTGTAGTCCGAGCACTTTGTAAACATTCTGGAGATTAGGATGGCTTTTACTGCATTGACGTATATTTTGAATAATGGCATTGATATCATCTCAACAGATGAAAATAAATCGGTCACTTGGGACCTCTTCCATTCTCTTCTTTTTTGTTGCTTTCGTTTTCTCCAAGCTTTTTCTCCTTTTTTATTTTTTATTTTTTTTTTTTTTATCTCGAAACTTGATTTATATATCTGTCTTTATACGCAGTGTAATTCGTCATTTCATTAATATCCATTAGATCTACAAAATTCCTATACGCGTCCTTTTCGAAGACCATGATTACATCGAACGTGATACATACGTCGATTCGGAGATTTCTCATGGTACAGTCTATTTCCTTTTTCAACAATCTGTGTTTAATAAATTAATGAATTTTTGATTGAATTCAGTTAATTTAGGCTATACCAGTTTCCAATAATGTTGGCATGTTGCAAACCCTCGGCTGTAACTTTCTTCTGGCAAGTTTCAAATAAAGTAGAATATAATATAATTATTGTAATGTTCATTTGAAACTTTTAACCCATGTAATTTGCTTGTCATATAACTCATAATAATATAGAATTTGAAATAACCTTGGAAAGAGGGTAGGACTTCCTGAAATACCTATTACTACGATGCGTTTTGAATCAATTTTATTTTCAGGATAATGGAAAATGATAAAAGCAGAACTTATTTGGTTTCAGAGCTTTGTGATTTTTCGCTTTTTCCCCTATTGTTATCATACTTGTTGTCTGGATTATGACTTTAGTTTTCTTTTAGTAATACCGCAGTGTGTTTTATACGGTTTTACGAAAAAAACCTAGCGGAAAAAACGTAGCTACGAAAAAAACATGGCAATATTTTATAAAATTATGTATTTTTTGTGCTACTTAGGCGCTATTCACCTTATTATTTATTAATGATGTTTTTTCAGAAGTGGTGGTTCGGTTCGTTTATTTTAAGTTTATACCATTGAATTTGTAACCCCAAACAAATTCAATGCTTATACTGACAAAACTAAGCAAGATGAGAAAATAGTATACGCCATGTTAAAGATGAGAAAGTTTCACTTCTTCGTAATTTTGTATAGGGCATTACTTAGCCTTACGTAACCTACAGGGCATTACTTAGCCTTACGTAACCTACCTAACTTAGACTTACGTAACCTACAGTGACCTCACCAAACCTGACATATCCTGTCATACCCTGACCTTACGTAATGTAATCTGACCCCACCTAACTTATCTTAAGCTCACCTTACCTAACCTAACTTAACCTAAACTAACCTTACCCAATCTAACTTAACCTAATAAAATGCATTTTTTTGCGATGTTTTTTCGTAGCTACGTTTTTCCGCTAAGTTTTTTCGCGATACCGTTGTATACAATACAACAACAGCATCAATACGGAACGCGACAGGGCAACAATAATGTTGTGTTACCTTTGCTGAAATTCACACAGTAAATTAGGCGATGATGGAATATATCAGATACAGGAAATCTGCGTGGGATGCACTGAGCATTTTAGAAAATTATTTTTAATGGAACAGGTGATTTTTCCTGAAATTCTGTATTTATTTACATACGGTATATTTATTTTTCTGTTTCTAGTAATGGGTTCAAAACTCAAAATTATCATAGCCGAATTAATACTGAAAATAGAAAAAAAAAATCTCATTGCATTTTTTTTTATTATTCAGTTTTACTTAGAAGTGGCTATGAAAAACCTCATTCTAAATTCCATATTTCACCGATCACTTTCGAAATTGAACAGCGTTAAAAAGCGTGGTTTTATGTAATCAACCATTTTTCAATTCATAGCAACTCACTTTATCAGAATAATTATGCTCCAGATGGAATATTGCTATATGAAAGAGCATTCAGAAAAATATATAATTCATTCAGCTGGCCGCATGTTTCCGACATATCGAGAACAACATGGAAATAATATACGGATAAAGATCACATGACTCACGGAAATGAAGAATTGCAGCTGTACTTTATCATTTGATTTTATATACTATACATGGTATCTGATCTTGTTTTGGCATTGCTTCGATGTATGATACATTTGCTGTTTGTTTTATGCGTATTTCGTGATAAGTGTGATTCAGCACGCGCGAATTGCACATTCCGATTTTAAATGCTAACGGCACTATTTTTACTTTTCTTATTACTTTTTCAACTAAAACTGATTACAATGTTGCCAAATTATAAGGAGGAAGAAAACAAAATTACTGTTAAATGTGGCTCGAAGAAGAAAGAGATGTATTGTTTCAAGAAGAAGACTATCGAAATATAATAAATGAGTAGTAAATAATTCGTTGTCTTTCAGAAGACACAAGTTCGCTTTTATATATACGGTAGTTTATTATCGAATCTAAGAATACTTTTCATAAAATAAATTATTGAAGTTATAGGGAATCCTAAAGCAACGTAGTAAAGTAAACATTAGCCATCGCTAAAATATAGTAATATTATGCTTTAACAAGATCATCATAAAATTATATTGTAAAACTTATATTCTACTAGTCGTGAGAAATTAAGTGAACGATTTCGTTGACGTATAGATAGAAGAGCATTTGTAATCCACCGAAGCACAAAACGACTTGTAAATTTCTCATTTCATTTCCACGGCGTGTCATCAGCAACAAAGAAGTGTTTCTTTTAAGATGGCGCGTGTGAAGAATTAAAAGTTGAAGAAGCTATTTGTGGAAGCATTGGGGAATGCAACACAACTTGTATTCAAAATGCGGGAACCTTAAAAAGTTCAACCCAAATTAGCTTTTAGAAATTCTTTGCACTTCATGTGTTTGTATGTTCCTTAAGTTATCTTGTCGAACGTTTCTGAGGAATTGGGAAGTACGCGTACAGATGTAGCAGGGATTCAATCCAAGAAATAGAGGGTATAGGAAAAGAAAGGAAATTGAAATAATTTTCTTTGTTGTTCATTCTTCATAGTCTAAGAACATAAAATAGCATGAAATAACTAATTTCTTCGCTGTCAGAAGATTGAACAACAAAAACATTGAACGATAACAGAAAATGAATATACTTACCGAAAATTCAAATCAGAGGTTTTTATTTGCCATATTATACATGTTTCAAACCCGCGATGAGAAGTTTTCACAACCCCGAGACTGATTTTTACATTAGATGTTATTTCTTTATTTCAATTCATTGTAACCAAATATATGTATTCATATCCAAAGGAACTTTCCTTCATACTGAGTGAAGCATTTCTGACTGGTGCTAATTTAATATTGGAATAAATCCGTCAGCATCACCCTTATACGTATCCAACGTTTCTCATAATTACACCTGTTGCATATTATTTCTGACAAATCATCATCAAAGTAAATATTGAAATAAACGTGTTTTTTCTTTTTTAGGGATCAAATATAATATATAT